>CAUYQV010081092.1:0-27299 GCA_963574575.1 Galagoides demidoff
TGGCTGCAACCAAAAAATGACTGGGCTTTGTGGCGGGCGCCTGTGGTCCCAGCTACTTGGGAGGCAGAGGCAGGAGACTCGCTTGAGCCCAGGAGTTGGAGGTTGCTATGAGCTGTGATGCCATGGCACTCTACCCAGGGGACAGCCTGTGGCTCCATCTCAATTAAAAAAAAAAAAAAAAGATTCAATTTTTTTTCCCCAGGGTTTTTTTTTTTTTTTTTTTGGAGACAGACTCTCACTATCTCGCCCTCAGTAGAGTCCAGTGACATCACAGCTCACAGCAACCCCAAACTCTTGAGCTTAAGCAATTCTCTTGCCTCAGCCTCCAGAGTAGCTGGGACTACAGGTGCCTGCCACAATGCCCAGCTATTTTTTGTTGCAGTTGTCACTGCTGTTTAGCTGGCCCCAGTTGGTTTCAAACCTGCCAACCTCGGTGTATGTGGCTAGCGCCATAACCACTGTGCTACAGGCGCTAAGTCTATTTATTATTATTATTATTATTTGAGACAAGGTCTTGCTGTGTCACCCAGGCTGGAGTATAGTAGCACCTCATATCTCACTGCAGCCTCAAACTCCTGGCTTCAAGAGATCCTCCCACCTCAGCCTCAAATCCCAAAGTACTGGGATCACAGGTATGAGCCATCATGCCTGACCTGGCCAGGATTTTAAATGCTTGTGATCTTTTAGCAAGTTAAAGGTTGGGGGGGGGGTTTGTTTGTTTGTTTTTGAGACAGAGTCTCACTTTGTCACCCTCGGTAGAGTGCCATGACGTCACAGCTCACAGCAACCTCCAGCTCTTGGGCTTAAGTGATTCTCTTGCCTCTGCCTCCTGAATAGCTGGGACCATAGGTGCCTGCCACAACACCCGGCTATTTTTTGTTGCAGTTTGGCCAGGGCTGGGTTTGAACCCACCACCCTCGGTATGTGGGGCTGGCGTCCTACTCACTGAGCCACAGGTGCTGCCCAAGGTTGGGGTTTTTATTTAACTTTTTCTTTGGGAATAATTATAAGTTCATAGGCAAGTGCAAAGAAATGAACAGAGCAGGGGTAGAGTCCCTTGTAACCCTTGCCTAGCCTCCCCAGTGTTACACTTACATTTTGCTCATTAACATTAATTATACCACAAAATCAAAACCAGGAAATTGACATTGTTCTAATCTACACAGCTTTTTTAGATTTTGCCAGTTACTGTGTGTGTTCGTTTGCTCTATTCAACAGTTCTCAACCTGTGGGGCAAGACCCACAGGAACTGTATTAAAGGATGGCAGCATTAGGAAGGTTGAGAAACTAGGCAGTGCCTGTGACTCAGTGGGCAGGGCGCCGGCCCCATATACCCAGGGTGGCGGGTTCTAAACCCGGCCTCGGCCAAACTACAACAAAAAAATAGTCAGGCGTTGTGGCAGGCACCTGTAGTCCCCAGCTACTCAGGAGGCTGACACAAGGGAATTGCCTAAGCCCAAGAGCTAGTTACTGTGAGCTGTGATGCTACGGCACTCTACTGAGGGTGACGAAGTGAAACTCTGTCTCTAAAAGAAAAAAAAAAGGTTGAGAACCGCTGTTTTATTCCCTGCCTTTCCAAAAGTTTCTGTCATTTATATTTAGCCTTACTGGTCAGTCAGCCATGTTGTAGGTGCTTGGCATTGGAGGCACAGCATGAAACAAGACCAAGATCACTGCAGTCCCAGGTTACTGTGAGCTGTGACACTATAGCACTCTACCAAGAGCGACATAAAGAGACTCTATCTCAAAAAAAAAAAAAAAAGGGACATTTAGTAGTCTCTCTGAACCTACTCTGTCCATTCACTCATTGAGATATTTAGGGAGCACTGGTGATAAATAAGACAGGTAAGAAGGCTCGGTACCTGTAGCTCAGCAGCTAGGGCACCAGCCACATACACCAAGGCTGGAGGATTCGAAGCTGGCCCAGACCTGCCAAACAACAATGACAACTACAACAAAAGAACAGCCAGGTGTTGTAGCGGGTGCCTGTAGTCCCAGCTATTTGGGAGGCTGAGGCAAGAGAATTGCTTAAATCCAAAAGTGGGAGGCTGCTGTGAGCTGTGACTACATAACACTCTACTGAGGGTAACATAGTGAGACTCTGTCTCAAAAAAAAAAAAAAGAAAAAGAAAAAGGAAACCAGACTTTGGGCCGTGCTGGTGGCTCAGTGGGTAGGGTGCTGGCCACATACACTGAGGCTAGGGGGTTTAAATCCAGCCCCAGCCAGCTAAAACAATAATACAACAATGACAACTGCAACAACAACAAAAAAAAAATAGCCAGGCATTGTGGCAGCACCTGAGGCAGGGGAGTCACTTGAGTCCAAGAGTTTGAGGTTACTGTGAGATGTGACGCCACGGCATTCTACCCAGGGCAAAAGCTTGAGATTCTGTCTCAAAAAAAAAAAAAAAAAAACCCACAGGTAAGGGCCCTGTTGCTCACATGGGGCTCACACACTATAGGGTGAAGAAGAGAAACAGATAATCACTAGAAACAGATTTGTTTAATTAAAAAATAAAGTACAACCTTACTGTGTCCCAGACACTGTTCTAAGCACTTTCCATATGTTCCTCATTTAATTTTTGTGACCTGATGAAGTAGTTATAGTGATTATGTCCATTTTATAGGTGAGGAAACTGAGGCATAGAGAGGCCAGCAGCCCTGTGAGGTCCCATAGCTAGTGCCAGCCTTCCCTTCGTTCTCTAACCCAGCCCTTCTCCTTGGTCACCTAGCCTCCTCTCTCTCCCCAGACCCCTCTATCCTGCCACCCCCAAGGAGTCCTGGGGCCTTAGAAGACACAACCCCGCCAGCATCCCAGCCACCTCTGCTGTTGCTGTTGCTGCCAGTGGCCCTTGTGCTGTCAGCAGCTGTCTACTGCCTGCTCTGGCGAAAGAGGAGGTGGGGGATGCCCTGCCCTGGGGAGCAGGTGAGCCAGCAGGATGGGCAGAGGGAGTGGAGAGAAACAAGAGGGTGGCCAGAGGCCCTGCCTACCCACCTGTGACTGACCCTGTTGGGGCCACAGGTGCCCCCCACCTCCTGTCCCCAGGATGTACTGCTTATGGAGCCCTGACCTGCCTGGGGCCTCATGTAGGTGAGTCCCTCACAGGGGATGGGGGCTGGACTGTGGGGAGGGGTCTAGGAGCCAGGAAAGGGCTGTGAGCAGAGCAAGGGCAGCCCAAGTGCAGAAGGACCCCTGGCACCAAGGAGACCTAAAAGAAGAGAGTGGAGTGAGGGGGAGAATGGGGGACCCAGGTGAGAAGACCATGCCGTGGAGTGTAGTGGATGGGGCAAGGAGGATGAGGTTGAGGCAGGAGGGCCAGGGCTGGGACCTGACAGACTTGATGTGGGATTTGGCACAGGTAACCCTGGCCTGGCCCAGAGCCCTGTTGGACATGGGGAACCTGGGGAAGGAGATGAGGGAAGGACATTGAGCTCAGTGTGGATCTGAGGCAATGAAAGCCCTGGAGAGATATATGAATGTGAAAAAAAATTTTTTTTGGAGTCTCCCTCTATCACCCTGGGTAGAGTGCTATGGAATCAGCCTAGCTCACCGCAACCTCAAACGCCTAGGCTGAAGTTATCCTTCTTCCTCAACCTCCTGAGTAACTGGGACTACAGGCACCCACCATGGTGCCCATCTAGTTTTTCTATTTCTTAGTAGAGACAAGGTCTTACTCTTGCTTAGGCTGATCTCAAACTCCTGAGCTCAAGCAATCCACCTGCCTCAGCCTCCCAGAGTGTTGGGATTACAGGCGTGAGACACGCCTGCAGGCATGGATGTAGGAATTTGCAAGCCAGGACTGAGGAATCTTAGGGCAGGAATGGAATAGTATTTCATCAGGAGGGAACTGCCTCTGCAAAACCATCAGGTATAAGAAAGCTCAGGGTGTTCCAGTCACTTGAGCCAGTGCAGAGCATCAGGGAGCCATGGGAGGCATGTGAAGGAGGAAAGAATCTGGGAAAGGTTTAGAGCAGGAGGAAGGAAGGAGGTGAGGCCTCCATAAATTCACTCCATTGAGAAGCTGGTGCCATTACTATCCTTATTTCACAGAGGCTGAAACAGTCACAGAGAGGTAAATAATTTGCCAAACATCACACAGCTCATGAGTGAAAACCAAGATTTGACTCTAGGCTACCTTGTTCTAGCATCTGTGCCCTTCTGTCTTTTGCCTCAGTTTCCTTATGTGTACAAAAAGCTTTAATAATAGTGTTTCCACTATAGGGTTGTCATTAGGTTAAGTGAAGGGACCCATGCAAAACCATGCAGCATTGCCCAGTGGAAATAGAATGCAAGCCATAGGTACAATTCTCAATTTCTTAGTAGCCACATGTAAAAAAAAAAAAAAGGAAAAGAACTGAGTGCTGCAGCTCATGCTTGTTATCCAGCACTTTGGGAAGTCAAGGTAGGAGGATCGCCTGACCCCAGGAGTTCAAGACCAGCCTGGACAACGTAGTGAGACCCTGTCTCTACAAAAACATAAATAAATTAGCTGGGTGTGGTGGTGCACTTGTAGTTGCAGCTACAGGGGAGGGTAAGTCAGGAGGATCACTTGAGCTCAGGAATTCAAGGTTACAGTGAACCATGATTACACTACTAAACTCCAGCCTGGGTGACAGAGCAAGACTGTCTCAAAAACAGAAAGGAAAAAGAAACAGGTAACTTGAAACAATATATTTTATTTCACTTAGCATATCCAAAATGTTGTTTAAATATGTAACCAATAGGGTGGTGCCTGTGGCTCAGTGAGTAGGGCGCCAGCCCCACATACCCTGGCCAAACTGCAACAACAACAACAACAAAAACAAAAATAGCCGGGCTTTGTGGTGGGTGCCTATAGTCCCAGTTACTCTGGAGGCTGAGGCAAGAGAATCACTTAAGCCCAAGAGCTGGAGGTTGCTGTGAGTTGTGACACCATGGCACTCTACTGAGGACAACAAAGTGAGACTCTGTCTCTAAAAAAAGAAAAATTTAACCAATATTTTATTTTATTTATTTATTATTATTATTATTTTTTTTTTTTTTTTTTGTAGAAACAGAACAGAGTCTCACTTTTTCGCCCTTGGTAGAGTGCCATGGCATCATACAACTCACAGCAACCTCCAACTCCTGGACCTAGGCAATTCTCTTTTCTCTTGCCTCAGCCTCCCGAGTAGCTGGTACTACAGGCACCCACCAGAACACCTGGCTATTTTTTTGTTGCAGTTTGGCCAAGGTTGGGTTTGAACCCGGCACCCTTAATATATGGGGCCAGGGCTGGCACCCTACCCACTGAGCCACAGGTGCCACCCTGTAACCAATATTTTAAATGATTAATGAGTTATTTTATAATTTTTAAACTTTTTCAGAATGCACTGACAGCACATCTCAATTCAAACAATAAATTTTTATCAGAAACATTTGATCAGTATATAAATGTCATGAAACTTACAGTTGCAAAAGTATATTCAAGTACTCAAGTTGTTCAAAATATACATAAGTTTTCTTGGTGGCACCTGTAGCTCAAGCAGCTAAGGCGCCAACCACATACACCAGAGCTGGTGGGTTCAAATCTGACCTAGGCCTGCCAAACAGTGACAACAACAACCAAAAAATAGCTGGGTGTTGTGGTGGATGCCTGTAGTCCCAGCTACTCAGGAGGCTAAGGCAAGAAAATGGCTTAAGCCCAGGAGTTGGAGGTTGCTGTGAGCTGTGACACCACCGCATTCTACCCAGGGCAATAGCTTGTGGCTCTGTCTCCAAAAAAATGTATATATACATATACACACACACACACACACACACACACACACACACACACACACAAGTTTTCCAATAACTAGATTGGATACTAGTTTGTTTGTTTTTTTTTGAGACAGAGCCTCAAGCTGTCCCCCTGGGTAGAGTGATGTGGCATCACAGCTTGCAGCAACCTCCAACTCCTGGGCTCAAGCGAGTCTGCTGCCTCAGCCTCCTAAGTAGCTGGGACCACAGGCGCCCGCCACAACGCCCGGCTATTTTTTTTTTGGTTGCAGCCGTCATTGTTGTTGGGCAGGCCCAGGCTGGATTCGAACCCACCACCTTAGGTGTATGTGGCTGGCGCCTTAGCCACTTGAGCCACAGGCGCCGAGCCTGGATACTAGTTCCTATTAAAATTTTTATGATTTTTCATTTCAGGACTTGCTTCTGACTAGTAATTTTTATTATAATTTTTTTTAAAAGGTACTACAGGGGTGGCGCCTGTGGCTCAAGGAGTAGGGCACTGGCTCCATATACCCAGTGAGGCACCTCTCCACAGGGGCACGGCACATATACTGGGGGTGGTGGGTTCAAACCTGGCCCTGGCCAAAAAAAAAAAAAACATGAAAAGGGACTACATTGGGCGGCACCTGTGGCTTAGTGGGTAGGGAACCAGCCCCATATACCAAAGGTGTCAGGTTCAAACCTGGCCCCAGCCAAACTGCAACAAAAAAATAGCTGGGTGTTGTGGCAGGCACTTGTAGTCCCAGCTACTCGGGAGGCTGAGGCAAGAGAAGCACCTAAGCCCAGGAGTTGTAGGTTGCTGTGAGCTGTGATGCCACAGGGCTCTACTGAGGGCAATAAAGTGAGACTCTGTCTCTACAAAAAAAAAAAAGGTACTACATTGAGGAGTTTCCCTCCCACCCCAATCCTATTGAACCTCTGTTCTCTCCACTCTCTCAATAACCACATTACTCGTTTCTTAAATTTAAGTTAGTTAAAGTTAGGCAAAATTTAAAAGGTCCTTAGTTGCACTAGCCACATTTGAAGTGTTCGGTATTCATATGGGGCCGGTGTCATATTGGAGAACAAAAATAGAGAACCCTTCTATTGTTGCAGAGTTCTCTTGGACAGGAGCCCTAGCCATGCAATGATCACTAGCTCTGAATGGAGCTGTTATGGACATGAGTTTGTGCCCAGCCCTGAGCTAAATACTTTCCCTCTCTGTGAATCCTCAAAACAGCCCAGTGAGACAGACACATCTATCATCCCATTTTACAGATGAGGACACTGAGGCCCAGAGTGGGCAGCCACCTACCAGAGGATGCACAGCCGGGACACAGAGGTTGGCTAGAGGCTGGTCCCTTCTTGGGCCCCAATGCTCCTCTTACTCTCTCCCCAGGATGGAGACAACGCCAGAACCCAGCACCAGCCCTTCTTACTCCGCTCTGTACAAAGCCCTTGTCCCCACGAAACTATATAAATTTTCCTTTTCTACCAGCTCTGCCCAAGCCTCTCTGTGGATGAAACAAGGTGAGAATGGGACAATTACGATTTCCGGAATCTTGGTGTATCAGTTAAGGAAATGTTTCATGCAGTACTGACTGTCTTCTGGCTGATCTGGTAGCTCATGCCTCTAATCCCACCACTTTGGGAGATGGAGATGGAAGGATCACCTGAGCTCAGCATTTGGAGATCTGTGCAACATAAGAGTGCAACTTCATAGGTTTTTTTTTTTTTTTTTTAATTAGCCAGGCGTGGTGATTGCGCACACTATAGTCCAAGCTAGTTGGGAGGCTGAATGAGGTAGGGGGAACACTTGAGCCCAATATTTAGAGGATACATTGAGCTATGACCACCACTGCACTTTATAGCCCAGGTTCAGATGGAGACCCTGTCTCAAACAATACTGTCTTCTGAGACCTTCTGGGGCACACGACCAGTGCTGGGCAATGCCAGAACCCACATCTGAGTCCGAACCAACCCAGTTCTCCCACATGTCCTACCCTGAGAGAGAAGACAAAGGACCCGTCCCTTGATTACGGGATGCCACACACTGTAGAACAAGAACATGGGAGCCAGAGATATATGACTAAGCTAGGATATATGGGAGGGTCCCTGGAGCCAAAGGGCAGTGGGGTTGTGACAAGCCAGATTTTGGAGGGATGAGGGAGAGCATCCCAGACAGGGGACACAGCCGAACCAAAAGTCCAGAAAATGAGTTCCTCTGAGTAATACTTAGCATATTGGTGTAGTCCAGGCACCAGGAAGTCAATTCTTCGCCCACTCTTAGATCTCACAGGAAAGACTACCACGACTTGTTTTACAAGTGGGACCATTGAGGCCCAGATAAGGCCTGGAGTTTGTCCCAGTCTTAATGAGATCGACCGCACACGGCAATCAGGACCTCTAAGCTTAGGATGAAGACTAAAATGCTAGCCTCACTGCCTCCTGCGGTCTTCAGTAGCTTGAGGGGGGTAATGGCGCCTCCCCTCACAAACATGGCAGAAAGAGCGCTTGAACGAGATTAACAGCCCCTCAAAAATATGGCCGCGGAGGCTGGGCAGCCGGACTCATCAGATCCGCCTCCACGCCCCACGTGATCTCTCGCCCCATACAGACATGGCCGCCAGGGCCTATCGGGATGCTATCTGGATTGGACAGTCAGAAGACGTCCCGCCTCCCAGTGAGGCGCCTCTCCACAGGCGCACGGCACTTTGGCCAATGAAAAGAAAGCTGCCTACGTAGACCGTGTTTCGTCACTTCTTCCGCCCCTGTGTCAAGGGATAAGAAACCCTGCGCCAATGCTTCCTTCTTTCCCAGGCAGCTGCCGAAGATGGCGGAGGGGCAGGTGTGGGCTCCGCGCGGGCCGGGGCGTCATGGGACTGGGTGGGATCCAGGCGAGAACGAGATTGAGCCCTCTATAGTCTCCAATATATGTAACGAAACTTAAGAACGATAATTGAACAAAATAGAGCTCTCGGGTCAAGGGGAATTTGTGGGAAATGTTTAGGCTGTGTTTAGACCTAGGGTTGGGCAAAATATGTTTTATTTTCGAGGCCGGGGTAATTGTAGTAACTTCCAGCGCAGGGAGGGGCATTAGCACAACTAGATTTCTCTTTTTTTTTGATCTCGGGTAATGGATGTAAGCCCTAAGGTCTGGTCTGGTCCGAATCGGACCATGGCGTGTCCCCAGCGGTGGCGAACTCGAAGTCTTGTCTGGGAGGCCTCAGGGCAATGAGAAATTAAGGATTAGCCAAACGGAAGGTACTTTCATCCTGTCCAATGCGCGGGCTACTTCAGGCTCACGTGGGAGTGCCAATCCGGCTTCTCTGCCGCTCTGGCTATTTTAATATGAAATCCCTTTCTGCGGGGGGTCGAGAGTGCTAAACTGTGGGTCATTCAAGAATGACCTTTTCTCCTTGTTTGGGGCTGGTGAGTGCCTTGAAAGCATGTTCTGCTGGAAGCAGGGTTGTGACAAATGGTTCCACGGGTATGAGACGGCCTTTGGCCATGGCGGGCTGGGTGGGGTGCTCGGGGAACACAGCAAAAGCTTAGCTTTGAGTTCCTAGTTGCTAGCGTGACTACTTATATATGAAAGACGGCTCTAAAAAGGATTTCTTAGTGAATTTTTTAAGTGTGGTTGGGATGGGAAACAAGTTCCAAGCCAGGCGTGCCTAAGCAAACGATAGAGTTCTCTGAGCACGCGTCCCTGTGCTTAAACCGGTAGGCATTGCGTTTTTTGGAATAGTTGGGTTAACTTGAGTATTTCCTGAGGAGGGCATGGGTGTTTTCCTCGTACAGGAAATTGAAACGTGGAAATTTGGAGATTTTTGGCACAGGTCACATTGTCAGGAAGCAGGCGTTAGGTTCTGTATTCCGGTTCTCCGGTACTCAGGAAAATATATACAACAGTTATTATATGCATAACTTCATTATACTTTGTGACACGCATTATGGCAGGGGACTAAGGAGTAAATAATTGGAGCTTGGGTGGCTTATCAGGGAGGTAGCAAGTGAACATTGGCTTTTGATCACTGTCTGACTTCATCCCACCTGAAATGTGGTTTTCTTACGAGATTCGTGGTAGAAGAAAGTTAAGTTCTGTTAGAAACCTATAGTTTCTATTGCAGATTACAGGTTCTTGTAATGAGATGATTCACCAACAGAGCATTGCTGTCTTTGTTCTAATCCTCACTTGTACTTCATTAAGTGCAAAATATAATCTGGCCATAAAAATTTATACCCTTCAAGGACCTGAGACAAGAGGGGAGTTCTGATGTGATTTTTTTTGGCAGTGGCGAGACATAGTCTATCAACCCTGGGTAGAGTGTAACAGCATCATCCTAACTCAAAGCAACATCAAACTCATGCTCAAAACATCCTCTTGCTTCAGCCTCCTGAATACCTGAGACAACAGGGGCCCACAACCACACCTGGCTAGTTTTCCTATTTAGTAAAGCCGGGTCTCTCTTGCTCAGACTGGTCCTGACTCCTGTGCAGTCCACCTGCCTCAGCCTCCCAAAGTACTAAGATGACAGGCATGAGCCCGACACGGGGCTGAGTTCTGATGTCTTACCCTGCTCTGAACCTTTTGGTTTTTTTGGCCTTAGTTTTCTTCATCTAAAGCACCTTGGCTCATAGTCTGGTAGCTGGGTAGGAGGCAGCCTGAGGCTAATGTAGAAGAGAAGAATGGTGGCTTCTTGTAGGAGCCACAGAAAGACTGTCAGTACCCCTGAACCCTCTCATCTTGTCTCTATAGGTCCTGGTGCTAGATGGCAGAGGCCATCTCCTAGGCCGCCTGGCGGCCATTGTGGCCAAACAGGTACTGCTGGGTAAGTTCTCTGCCCTATACTTACTTTTATTAACTCCACCTGTAGGTCAATGATGAGCAACAATCACCATCTTTCGTTTGAGTCTCACGACAATGAGATCAACCCCATGCACCGCTCTGAGACCTGCCAGTCACTCCCTTTCCTTGATTGAAGACCTCTGGCACAACTGACATTTTCGTTAAATGCCTTTGATTTCAGCACGGATCCAGGTCTATTAGATACCGCCCTGGGACCTGGAACAAGAGGTTCACCTCAGGGCTCTTCTACTATGTGGTCAATCGTGACCCAGGAAAGGGCCCACATGTGTAAATACTGACTGGACAGGTGGAGGTATGCTCAGGTGGCACTGTCTGTATACACTCCTTGAATGTCTCCCATTCTCTCTAGGCCGGAAGGTGGTAGTTGTGCGTTGTGAGGGCATCAACATCTCTGGCAATTTTTACAGAAACAAGTGTAAGTTGTGGCCTGGGAGGAGGGCTAGAGAAGGTCTCCTCCCTGTGGGGTGCTGAGGCTGGTTACTCCAAAGCCATTCTGGCAGTGGTGGGAGAGGCTAGTTGAGTTCCTGAAAAGACCCTGGGAAATATGGGGAGAAGTTTAGGGTTTCCTGGGTGGGTCTGGTCATAAAAATTTATATCCTTGGCTCAGCGCCTGTGGCTCATTCGCCTAAGGCGCCAGCCACGTACACCTAAGGTGGTGGGTTCGGATCCCCAGCCCGGGCCCGCCAAACAGTGATGGCTGCAACCAAAAAATGGCCAACCTTTGTGGCAGGCGCCTGTGGTCCCAGCTACTTGGGAAGCTGAGGCGGGAAACTCGCTTGAGCCCAGGAGTTGGAGGTTGCTGTGAGCTGTGATGCCATGGTACTCTACCCAGGGGGATAGCTTGAGGCTCCGTCCCAAAAAAAAAAAAAATTATATCCTTGAAGGACTTGAGACGAGGGGAGTTCTGATGTGGGTCTGGCAAACCATGCAGGTCTTGTGCTTTCCTCTCTTCTCAGTAAAGTACCTGGCCTTCCTCCGCAAACGGATGAACACCAACCCATCCCGTGGCCCCTACCATTTCCGGGCCCCGAGCCGCATTTTCTGGCGCACTGTGAGAGGTAAGCTGGGCCTGGGAGCCATGGGTGGTGGTGACAGGCGGGCAACCAGTGATGAGGACTTTTCCCACTCATGTTCGAGTTTTCCTACTATGAGATAACTCTACATGCACTACCATCTGAGGCTACCCGTCAGCCTTCCCTAGTGGGAGAGGGTGGATGTTTGATCCCCACTGAGTAGCCTTGCCATCTCCTTCCCCATAGGCATGCTGCCCCACAAGACCAAGCGTGGCCAGGCTGCCCTGGACCGCCTCAAGGTGTCTGATGGGATCCCACCACCCTACGACAAGAAAAAAACGGATGGTGGTTCCTGTTGCCCTCAGGGTTGTGTGTCTGAAGCCTACAAGAAAGTCTGCCAATGTGGGGCGCCTGGCACACAAAGTTGGCTGGAAGTACCAGGCAGTGACAGTAATCCTGGAAGAAAAGAGGAAGGAGAAGGCTAAGATCCACTACCGGAAGAAAAAGCAGCTCATGAGGCTATGGAAACAGGCTGAAAAGAACATGGAGAAAAAAATTGACAAATGCACAGAGGTCCTCAAGACCCACGGACTCCTGGTCTGAGCCCAATAAAGACTTTATTCTTTAAAAAAAAAAAAAAGATTCTTTAGTCATGGAGTGAAGCTGCTTTTATAGGGGAACTAGACAAGCACAGGTGTTTGGAATGTTGTACAAACATGCTCTATATGAAGAGGGCCTTTATTTGAAATAGAGTAGAGGTACCAAAAGTGATACTGAAAAAAATCTGCTTCTTTGAGAAAAGCAAGGAAATTTCAGAAACATTTTTATTTAAAGCAGATTAATTTACTGATAAAATAAATTTTTCATCTAGAAAATTTATCTATTTTTGAGCTTCAATCAACAAGGTATCAGAAGTTCTTTAATCTTACTCCCTAAGCAATGTGAATGTGAAATTATTTTAAAACATCAAGCTTAAAGGAAACTGTAGCTTAAGGGAAATCAGGACATGGAGATGACCAGAAAATAACTTAGGAAACATTGACTAATAGGAGTTATTGTATGCCCATCACCAACCGTAAGCAGTTTTCTATGATTTGGTGATGAGATAGTAATTTTAGACCTAAATCCTTGGTGTCTATTGTTGAATCTAGTTATATTACATGATTTTTTAATTATATCAATATTTATATACGTGTCTTTTGTTCCACAGTTAACAAATTGTACGTTATTAACTTGTTAAAATTTCCAACCTCAGCAAAAGAACTATATAGCTTGTGAATTCAATCCTAGGAGCTAATGGAGACCATTAAAGTCCACTTCTAACATCTAAAATTTTTGCAATCTGGTTCTGACTCTCATTATAAGGACTTTTTTATTTAAAAATCAATAGTGTTCCACTTCTTAATCATTTTGAGATCAATATTAAATAACCAAAGCAGCTCTTGAAAAGGCAATTTAGCAATAAATTTTCACCTAAACCAGAATTGGAACAAATTGATTATATTCAAGTCTCAGCAATCTTCCCCACTATGTTTTATTACATTAAACCATTGCTATTATATTTAACACTACAGAGGGTGACAGGACAAGGTAACTAATGTTCCCCACAGCTTTCATAAAAGCCAAAAGGGGAGGGTTTTGTAGTAAGCACACACTCAAAAAACTTATTGCTATAAATTGCAGAAGGGCTAAATTATTTTAGGAGAAGATGTACCCCTTCAATAATTCATTCTGCCACTATAGGCAGCAGTAAAGATTCTCTGGAACTAGTTAATAGCATTGACAGTCATTGTGTTTTTGAGAGTAACAAAATAGAAACATGCAGGATGATATTATTGCACTGTGAGACAAAGTGGTAAATAAAACTATATAGATGTAGGCTTTATTAATCCCTGTAAGAAAGCTAAGAGTTTATCAGTAATTCTATACCTTTTTGGTTTGTATAATAGTGGTCTCCAGATACTCAGAAGCCAAATAAAATTTATATATTTTGTTTCATGGCATTTGTCACACTTATAAGTAAAAAGCGGATTATGTAATTGGTAACTTGTTGCTTGTCTCTCCTAAAAGAATTTAAGTTTCA
Organism: Galagoides demidoff; assembly: GCA_963574575.1. Taxonomy (NCBI): domain Eukaryota; kingdom Metazoa; phylum Chordata; class Mammalia; order Primates; family Galagidae; genus Galagoides; species Galagoides demidoff. The sequence goes on from CAUYQV010081092.1 coordinate 13,686, forward strand.
TGAGAATGTGATCCATATATGCCATCTTTATCAATGTATCCTGCCTATTACTATTTAATATGTCTGGCAAATAAAAACCACTCTATACGATTTGTTGAAAAAATACAGAAATTGAATGCATGAGTCATTATTTAATAGAAATATAAATAGGAACAATTTATGTATAAGTACATTCACAACATTTGACAAAATCATAAATAGTACCATCTCTCAGTGATGTTTTTGCAACTGGTCTCTTAAAACTCACTGCAGTCAAAAGATATATTCTGTAATAACCTCATGTGCTGAAACACCCTGACCTGTCACACAATACAAAGCAACAACATACCGTTTACTCAGAAGTAGGCTCTGGGAAAGAGTTTACCCTTGGTTTTCAAGAGGTTGTGGGTTGGGGCATAGAGGAGCTAATTCACCCAGGCACCTTCACATAACCACTGCCACCATATAGATTTTCCCCAACTCTCAGTCAAAATAAATGAGATAAAGACCCGGATGTATATATTTTGTTTGGGAGATGATCTAAGGCCACATAAGTGAGAAAGTAGGGAAACCAAGATAGGGAGGAAAAAGGTAATAGAAAGTGTGTTAAAGAACAGGTTATTTCAGTGGAAAACTGAGGCGCAATCCTGAGGATAACTGTGTTAGTCAGAGAGTTCCAGAGAAATAGGATCAATTGGTTCAGCATATATAGAGAGAGAGTGTCAAAAACATGTGCACGCATTTTAAGAAAGGAAAAAACTGTATTAAAATTGTAATACTCGATGTATATCAATAACAAAACACAAGTCACATTTGAGCACCTCTTGTAATTTCAGAAGTATACACACATACACACACATATATATGTATATATACACAGAAAGAGACAGATCATGGGAATTGGCTCACAAGATTATAGTGGCTAAGAACTTTTATACTACAAGCTAGAAAAGCAAAAAAAGTGGCTATATAATTCTCAGTACTAGTCCCAAGGCCTGAGAACCAGGAGCCCCAATGTCTGAGGCCAGGGGAAGATACAAGATGGATGCTTCAGCTCAAAAGAGAGTTCAAATTGGCCTTCCTCCACAATTTGTTTTATTCAGGTCCTCAATGAATTGCATGATGCCTACCACAAATGGTAAGGGTGATATTTTTTATTGGGTTCACCTATTCAAATGCTAATCTTTTCCAGAAACACATCAAGAAATAATGTTTCATACTATATGGATATCCCTTAGCCCAGTCAAGTTCACACATAAATTAACCATCCCATGACTCTTCAGTGAAACTATATGAAATATACTCTGGACTCTTCCTACAGAGGAATGGGGAGGCTAAGTCATTTTATATACCAACCTTGATCCCATATTGTTTGAAGATTGTCTTGAAGAATATTAACTTTCTGCAACTTCCTGTTATATATATGTATGTATACCTAAGAAAGACCCTATGGTGCAAGAGAAAGCTCTCAAGCAGAGGAGCAGGGAGCCATAGCAAACTGAGAGGTGAGTTGAAGGGTTATAGTACAGGGTAGCAATCATGTCTACTCAACCACTTTATTATATTTAATGCTTTCATATTTACAAAGCTCATCTTAATGTATTCATAATTGAATTTTTACAACTACTCTATATTGCTGGAATTATTTATAATATTCCTTACACATTTTATATTTAAAGAAATTGACGTTTTAGGGAAGTGAAGTTCTTGTCTTCAGGCACCAAGCAGTTGAGCTGGGTCTTTATCCTGGTCCTTTGACTTCAAAGCCCATGTACTTTGCCTCAGGTTACACTACCTCAGCAAAGATAAATTGTTTACTTCCAAATAAACAGTGATAGTAGTCAGTACATGATGTGCCATTTTCATAATTTATTTCAATGTCAGTTTCTGCCTCTTGCAGCAAAGGCAGAGAACAATGGTCCACATTTAAGGTTGAGTCTAAAAATAGGGCCCATCAAAATAGTTGACTACAAAAGGCTCTGGTCTAACTGAAAATAATTCTGTTAGATGGAACCCATCAGAGTGGTTTGTTCAGTGAGGTGCAATGAAATCATTCAACTTTTTTAGCAAAAAAGAAATGGGTTTTTTTGGGGGGAAGTCATCTGAGGAGAAATAAAGTGTCATTAATAAACCTGTTCAATATCACCAAACAAATGCTAGCAGATGGTCATGTTCCCTGGAAACAAATATACAAGTCTCTTTTTCTTCAATTATTTGGAAACTTCCACAACATAAGTGTAAAGGAGCTGTACTGTGTTTAGTTGTATCTTTTATCTCCGGGAAGCTGAATTATTTTTGATTTTCATCAGACTAATAATACATTAGTCTGTTTTAGTTTGCATTTTATAACTGCTGATAATTGTGTAGGACAAATACAGTTACACATCATTGATTTTAGAAAGTGTATAGAAATCCATATGCTAAATAGGCAAAATTTGCACAAAGATTTTGACATTATTTTTCATCGGTGACACATTCTCCTAAAAGAAGATTTTGGCACTGCAGAAAACTATTTTATTTCTTCTATAGTATAATGTGAACACTGGGACTGTTTCATCTAAGGTCTTTTCAAGATTAAGACTTCACAATTGTGATATTTAAAAAAGTATATCAATACTAGGAAACTCTAAGAAAATCTTTTCAGCTGCACCAGCCCTCTGTTTGCCTTCTCTGGTTACACACACGTATTCTAATCTCCCATGCAGAAGTCTTGGCTAAATTTTATTTTTCATAAAATGTTATCATAAGCTAGAGCACACCAGACTCCTGAGAATTCTAAGACTCATTCTTCCTTCTTACATCAGCTACCCCCTCCCTTGCTTCTTCTTCTTAGCATATCAAGCAGGTGAGAAGCAAAGTAAACACAAGAAAAGATAATGTTATTCTACTCTGTTGGATTTATTACTCTTCATGAAAAAAGACTAATGTCTTTTTGTTGAATGACTTAGCATTTTGATCCTTCCCTTCTAGAAAAGAGACAAATAAACACTCAGTGAGAATTCATAGTCGCCATTTTTCTATCAGAAAAAAAATTAGTAATTAATAAGTAGGCAGTTTCTCCATAATCTTGATTTTATTCATTTTCCTATGATTTGTACTTGTGTATACAAATATACATGTGTATATTTGAAAAACAATTAGTATCATCTCTTGTTCAGAACAAAGTTGATAAAAATACTATAAGCTCCCTGGATGCAGGGATCAAATCTATTTAATTTAATGTGTTACTCTCAGTTCTTTGCACTATGCTTGGTGCTGAATAAATAAACTAATAGATGAATTGGTGATACTTTGTGGAATTAATTAATAGTGAGTAAAACAAAACAAATCAAAACCTGAGATCAAAATATGAATATCACTTTAGACTCTTACTTATCTGCACAATTACCAAATAGCACAAAAAATGACAGACAAAGTTTATTCAGTCTTCCACATTCCCTAGGGTACATGGTATAGCTGAACCAGGAAATACATTTGATTTTTTAAAATTCCATACTGTGCTTAAAGTTCTCCATTGTTCAAGTTTCTTAGACATTGACTTTTCTCCTTGGCAAAAGTTTATCTCCCTTGACACAGTTTCTCTCTTATAAATGGATTTGAGAAAACTGAGTCCTTCAATTCATAAGTTTAAATTCTTGTAGTAGAAACAGCAGCAGTCTTCTCCTTTTATTTCTTCCTCTACTCTCTCCCACCCACACATAGACCACTCGGAACAATGATTTGAAAAAAATAAAAATCTTCAAGCTTTAGACTATTGATCAACAGGAAAAGACAACAAAAATATAGTTTCTAATAACTGTAAATTAATGAAACTGCTTTGGAAAACTATTTGGCAGCATCTAGTAAAGAGGACCATAAGCACACTCTATAACCCAGCATTTCCACTCACAGGTAGAAGCACAAGAGAAAATTCATAAACATATTCCCCAAAAACTATATACAAGTATACTATTATGCTATTTGTAATATCTCCAGACAAGAAACTACACAATCACCTTTCAAAAGTACAGAGGAAAATAAACCAAGGTATGTTCAAATAATAGAATATTATGTAGCAATGAGAATGAATAATGTCCAACTACACAAAAAGTATAGAAAAGCTATACAAATTCTTGAGTGAAAGAAGCCAGGCATAAAAAGAGTATATACTGTTTTTCTATGTAAGTGAAGTTTAAAAGCAGATGAAACTAACCTATGTGGTTAGAAGTTAGGAATAGAGGAACTCTTCCCTCCCCCTTTTTGTCCCTTACTTTTTAATTTAAGATTAATATGAGGGTACAATTAGGTTACAATGTTTCCATTTGTTATGTAGACTCCCTGTTATAGTTGTGTCCTGCACATAATAGGTGTGCCATGTACCTTTACATTGTGCCCATCAAGTGGGAGCACATCTATGACCCTCCTTCCTCCTCTCTCCCTGCTCCCTGTTTTCCATCTCCCCAACTTGAATTGAATTGGGTTTTTCTCCTAGGTTGGTATGTATCAGATCAGCGGTTCTCAGCTTGTGGGTCACGACCCCTTTGTAACAATGAAAATGTATCATGGCATTTGGAAGGTGAAGAACCACTGTCTTAGGTCATCTACTTGCTTCATATTAGTACCGTAGACATTGGATACTTGCTTTTTCATTCTTGTGGTACTTTACTGAGAAGAATGTGTTTCAACTCCATCCAGGTTAATACAAAAGATGTAAAGTTCCCATCATGTTTTATGGCTGAAAAATATTCCATGGTATACATAGACCATAGTTTATTAATCCATTCCTGGGTTGATGAGCATTTAGGTTGCTTTTACATTTTGGAGACTGAGGTCCAATAAACAATCTAGTGCAAACATCCTTATAATATATTTTTTCCTTCTCAGTAGATGCCTAGTAGTGGGATTGCGGGGTCAAGCGGGAGGTCTAATATGAGTTCTTTGAGGGTTTTCCATACTTCTTTCCAAAGAGTATGTATTAGTTTGCAGTCACACAAACAGTGTAAAAGAGTTCCTTTCTCTCCATATCCATGCCAGCATCTGCAGCTTTGGGACAGTGGGCTAGTCTCAATGGGGTTAGGTAGTATCTCAGGGTGGTTTTGATTTGAATTTCTCTGATGATTAGGGATGATGGGAATGTTTTCATATGATTCTTAGCTCTTCATCTGTCTTCCTCAGAGAAAATTCTGTTCATGTGTCTTGCCCAGTGATAGATGGGACAACTTGCTCTTTTTTTTTTCAATTAATTTGAGTTCTCTGTAGATTCTAGTTATTAACCCATTGTCAGATTCATAAATTGCAAATATCTTTTCCCATTCTGAAGGTTGTCTATTCACTTTAATTGTTGTATCTTTAGATGTACAGAAGCTTTTCAGTTTAATTAAGTCACATTTGTTTACTTTCATTATTCTTGCAATTGCCACAGAAGTCTTCTTCATAAAATCTTTCCCTAGACTGACAGCCCTAAGAGTTTTTTCCCATGCTTTCTTCTAGGAATTTTATTGTTTCATGTCTTAATTTAAATCTTTTATCTATCCTGAGTTAATTTTTGTAAGTGGTGAAAAAGGTATGTCCACTTTCAATCTTTTACGTGTGGTCATCCAGTTCTCCCAGTACCATTTATTAAATAGGGGTTCTTTTCCCCCAATGTATGCTTTCATTTGGTTTCTCAAAGATCAGATGGTGATAAGATACCAGTTTCATCTCTTGGTTTTCTATTATGTTCCAAATGTCTATATCTCTATTTGTTTGTCCCAATACCATGCTGTTTTGATCACTGTGGACTTGTAATATAACCTGAACTCTGGTAGAGTGATGCCTCTGAATTTATTTTTATTACTAAGAATCACCTTGACTACATGTGGTTTTTTTCCTGGTTTCATATGAAATGAAGCACTATTTTATTTTTAGTTCTTCAAAGTATGATATTGGTATTTTAATGGGGATTGAATCTGTAGATTGCTTTGGGAAGTATAGCCATTTTAGCCATGTCGATCCTTCCCAGCCAAGAGCTTGGTATGTTCTTCCATTTGTTAATGTTGTCTGCTATTTCTTTTCTTAGGGTTTCATAATTCTCTTTGCAAAGATCCTTCACCTCTTTTGTTAGGTATATTCCTAGGTATTTCATTTTCTTTGAAGCTGCAGTGAAGGGAAGGAAATTGCCCTTGATTTGCTTCACCACTTGGATATCATTGGTGTATATAATGGCTACTGATTTGTGGACACAGATTTTATATACTGAGACATTACTTTATTTTTTTTGATGACTTTCGGGTGTCTCATGGTTGAGTCTTTGAGTATAAGATTATATCATTAGCAAAAATCAAGAGTTTGACCTCCTTTGCCCCCATTTAGAGGCCCTTAATAGCCTTCTCTTGCCTCATTGCTTTGGCTAAAACTCCCAGCACTATGTTGAACCCAAGAATTTGAGGTTGCAGTGAACAGTGACACCATGGGAATCTACTGAGGGTGACAAAGTGAAACTCTTGTCTCAAAAAAAAAAAATATATATATATATATATATGAGGGCAGGAAGCCAGTATTTAGTTGCCAAGGAGACCCAGTCCTGTCTTCCTGATTTATTTGACCTCAGTCAGGGCTTGGTCACCTTGCTAGCATTCAGTCCCCACAGGGTTGACAAGAGCTTCAGGCTGACTATTTGGGAGATATGTGTCAACCTTCCAAATGGTGCTCCTTTCCCAGAACGTGGCCTTTCCATAGGTATGGGAGCCACCCAACTCACCCTAAAGGTGGCTGTCCAAGCTCAGCAAGCATGCAAGAGCTAGCCATACACTGGGACCCTGCAGGCTGTTCCTCCCCAGTGGCCTTCCCACAATGGTAGTTCCATCAAATCAATATGAGTTTCACCCTGCCCAGTGATTCAATCCCAGCCCCAAACCACTGTTCAAGTTCACTCACTCAATTAAGTCATTCCAAGCCAGCTCTGGTAAGCACCCAAGTTCAAAAAACAAAACAAAACAAAACAACAACAAAACAAAATTGCAAGACAGGCCTTTGCTTCCTCTAGCCGTCTGCTGAAGGACCAGCCAGCCTCTGCTTGCACCCAAGCACTCTCCTTCCGTGCCAGTCTTCCACTGCTCCTGACTTCCTTTTTGGCTCCTGGGGTCCCATACTGCTTCAATGTGTCCGCAGAGTGATGTTTCTGGGCAGGATACCCCAGCCAGAGGTGGCTGGAGTCCTCTCTGTTTCACGACAGGTGACTGCTAAGGAGATATTTCCAGTTCTCTATCTTGCTCCTCCCTGGAATGGAGATACAGAGATGATTATGACTAGAAGGGACGCTTCTAGTCCCTAGAAGGCCTCTATTCTAATAATGTTTTATTTATTTATTTGGGTTCTGGTTACAGAGATACAATCAGTTGTTAAAAATATATTGAGTTGTGAGTTATATTTGTGCACTTTTTATATGTGTGTTATACACTAGTAAAAAGTTTTAAAACATTAAAAAGAAAAGTCAAAACAAAAATAATTTTTGATCTAACTGAGAAAATGTCATAAGATACACCATAGGAGGAAGAGTAAATACCATTAAAATGGATGAAAGTGAAAAAGTGAGAGGTATAACTTTTAAAATATCAGCTGCAATATTTTTGACCTTGATAAATGATAAACTACTTCTTCTGCCCCTACTTATCTGGCACTTCCTTCCTTGTTCTCTATTTATATTTTATGTAAATGTTTGTGTCAACCATATGAGAATTTCAATGCATTTTTATCAACATTGCTCTGAACAAGAGATTCTACTAATTGGTTTTCAAATATACACATATAAACACAAGTGCAAATCATAGTAAAAAGAAAAAAATCATGGTTATACTGAGATTGCTTATTTATGAATTACTAATTTTTTTCCTCATAGAAAAATGATGATTTTGAAATCTCCTTGAGTATTAATTTGTCTCTTTTCTGGAAGGAAAGGATAAAAATGCTAAGTCATTCAACATATAAGACATTAGTCTTTTTTCTTGAAGAGTAAGTTATCCAACACACAGTAGAATAATATTTTCTTCTTTCGTGTTTAATTTTCTGCTTTGCTCTCACCTCCTTGACATGGTGAGAAGAAAAAGGTGAAGCAAGGGAGGAGGTAGCTGATGTAGGAAGGAAGACTTTATCCTAGAATACTCAGAATGCTCTAGTTTATTATAGCATTTTATGAAGAATAAGAAAATATAGCCAAGATTTCTGCATGAAAGATTAGAATGTGTTAAATGTATATTAATTTAGTAACCTGTGAGATATGTTAAAGATAGAGTAAATGCAATGATTGGGAACAAGGAGTCTACTGAGAAATAGTAATGAAAGAACCAAGTCACACTCATTACAAATAGCTAACACATATGTCATTTCCTAAATCCAACCTCCATTGGGGAGTATAGTTCCATCAGGCCCCACATGTGCTCTACTCAGAAAATTCAGATAAAACCTATGACAATTCAGTAGGTTCTTTGGTGACCTACAGTTCTGACCAGGTGTATTTGTCCATGCATCTCTTCAATAAAGCAATTTTGTGCCATTAGCCTGGGGCCCCTCTGTCTCTGGTTCTTCTTTCTTGAAAGTCAACTCTGGTTTCATAACCATACTATCGGCAAAGAAGGCTAATACATAAGAAATAGTTAGAATCATTGCTGGCCCCAGGATTCACACCCATCTAAGTGTAAAACCTATCTCAACTCTTCATCCTTGCTTCTCATCATGTGCTTTCAATTATTTTAATAGGTTGTGTTATTTGCCTACCTAATTTGGCCCATGAGCCTTTCAGTTCTGTGGCCTCTGTGGGAGTCTACATGCTATTTAGAGACCACTGTGCTACCAAAGTAATGTCCTGCACAGCAATATCCAAATGACCTCCTTTCTAACTCACATGGACCTAATGTTTACAATGGCAGAACTGCCTTTAGGAAAACAAAGGTCATAAGCTGAAAACTATAATAATAACGGGAATGAAAGCCTTGAATTCAAGTCTTGGATGACTTCTTGCAATAGGACTAAAATAAAAACTCCATGAATTCATCCAGGGATTCTCTCCAGAATGCTCATTTATTTTCAGAATGTAAAACTATCAGTGACACACTCAAGTGTTTTCATAAACAGAATAATGTTCCTGATACATTAATTAATGAAAGTGGAAGCCAGTGTAATGTCTTCTCTTTTAAGAAAAAAGTAATGTGAATTGATGAAGAATGGAAAGAATCCAATATCAGAACTATTTGTAATGTTCTTTTGAGCATTCAATAATAAGAAAGATTATAGGTTCACTGTCAGGGAAAAAAATGAAACTAATAGTTTTTGTATTTATCTTATCCCAATATTTTCTTGTTTATCTGATTTTCTTATTAAGATGTAATAACTCACAAAATTTTAGATTGTTCCTAAAAAATTATTTATCATGAAAACTTCCAAATTTAGAGAAAATAATACAGTGAAGGCATATATATAATACCTAGAGTTCACTTTATTAAAAATATTTTACTGTACTTTCTTCATCTATTTTTGACTGAAGCATTTAAATACAAATTATAGATTATCATGATATTTCAAAATTCTCTAGTTTACACCTCTGAAGGGTACATTCTCCTACACAACCACAATATCATTATCACATTTATCAAAATTAACTATTTCCTAATATTACCTAATACCTCATCTATATTAATATTCTCCAGTTGTCCCCAAAATGCCTTCTACATACAGTTTGCTTAATCAAGAACTACACATCCCATTTATTCATGATATCTCCAAAGTCTTTTAATCTACAAGAACTGTCATATTCTCTTTTACTCTGATATTTACTTGTTAAAAAAAAATACCAGACCAGTTATCCTTAAAATTTCCCATGTTCTGAAAGTACAGATGGTCCCTGATTTACAATGATTTAACTTGTAATATCTCAACTTTATAACGGTATGAAATCAATATACACTTAGTAGAAATCATATTTTCAACTATGAATTTTTATCTTTTCCTAGGCTAAGGATATGCTATGATATGTGTGATGCTTTCTTGCCATGCTAGGCAATGGCAGTGAGTCATTCTGTTTTTCACTTTCACACAATATTTGATAAATTACATAAGGTGTTCAACAGTTTATTACAAAATAGGCTATTTTTTGGATGATTTTTTCCAATTGTAGGCCAATGTAAGTGTTCTGAACACATTTAAGGTAGGCTAGGCTAAGCTACGATGTTCAGCAGGTTAGGTGAATTAATTGCATTTTCAATTTATGATATCTGTAACTTATAATGGGATTACTGGCAAGTAACCCCATCATTAACACAGGAGAATATGTGTCTGTTTCCTCATGGGTGATTTGATTCACTTGGTCTTGTATTCCCTGTATTTTCATGAAACTAGAAATAGCATCTATAAGTATGATTTTTTTTTTTGAGACAGAGTCTCACTTTGTTGCCCTCATCAGAGTGCTGTGATGTCACAGCTCACAGCAACCTTAAACTCTTGGGCTTAAGCGATTGTCTTGCCTCAGCCTCCCAAGTAGCTGGGACTACAGGTGCCCACCACAATACCTTGCTAGCTATTTTAGAGACAGGTCTCTCTCTGGCTTAGGCTGGTCTCGAACTTGTAAGCTCAGGCAATACACCTGCCTTAGCCTCCCAAGTGCTAGGATTACAGGTGTGAGCCACTGTGCCTGGCCCAAGTTTGATTATTTTCAAGTTGAACATTTTGTTTTAAGAATATTATAGTTGTGCTATGTACTTTTTATTGTATCACATGAGGCAGTATATAGGTCTGGTTTTAACCTTTCTGTTTTTTTGTTTTTCTCAAAGTTAATTTGTGATAGTTCAAGTTGAAACATTCATTTCATGTGCTTTGGTCTTAGGCTGAAGAAAATGGTCATCAGTGACGCCAACTGTTATTTTTATAATGAGTAAATTATTTTTATCATTAAAAAACTAGCCAGTTAGTGGATATTAATCATATCATATAAACATAGGTACCATGTATTGGCCTTGATTTTGGAAAAAATATATTTTTCTTATAAAAGAGAAAACTTTTAATTCAAATAAAATACAATTGTTGGAATAATTAGACACTAAGCTTTCACAGAAATAAGTACCTTTTATGAAATGGTAAGCATACTTATGAAAAGGCCTGGCTTTCCTCCCTAGCTGCCTGGTTTGATCTTTGTATATTAACCTTATCCTATATGGCTTTTTTGTAGGTTTCTCTTTCTTTTTTTACAGTTAATCTTGAAAAAAGTCTCTTCTAAACTATATTTCCTTGACTGTTGAAGTTACTTAAATGAAGCACTGGGAAGAGTTTTTGTTTATTACTTTTGGCATTTTATTGAAAAACATCTTTTATTGATAAATGTGTTTGCTATGTTAGTAAGGCACAACTCAGAAGAAATATTGTCTTCCCTCTGCTCATAGTCTCCAGTTTATTCTGGCCCTCTAAATTAGTTTCTTGTTTCCCTGGAATGCACACAAATTCTCTGTCCCATTTCAGTTGGAAGTCAGAATTATAAATGCACATCATGAGTCTGGAATGACAATACATGTAGAAAAAAGCTTGCCACTCAATTGCCTCTTCTTTCTCTAGAAATCATTCACACACATACACACACACCCCTTCTCCTCTATGTATTTGATCCTCTTACAGTGAAACAATTAGTTAGAAGTTGCTGAGCTGAAGTTAAAACTGTGTAAAGCCAAAGCCATAAGAAAATGAGAAATTTCAAGCAGAAGAAGCTGGTTTTCAGAAAGGAGAGCGCTGCACTGGTGAGTCTGCAGCTCTCCATGAGAACCAAGAGAGAGAGAACCAATCCAGGTTTTCAAGCACAGAGAAAATAATCTCATATCCTCAATGCCAAAGAAGACTCATTCTCTGACAGAGTTTCAGTTCTTTGTACCAGTTCTCGTGAGATTTGAAAGTTTTTTCCTACTCAATATTTATATATACAGTATTTACAATGCTATGTCACCTTAGGTTTGATTTGACTAATGACAATTTGCTTTGGTTTTCTAATCTGAAAAATTACAACAAATAAAAAAGACCACAGACTCCTTTGCATCACCGCCTTTTTTAAGCCTAAAATTTTTAAGCTCTGGATATGATGAAGTGTGCCTTTGGAATCTTTCTTCTTTTAATATCAGGAATTGCTGCACTTCTCCACAGCTTTTGGCTTACTTTTATTGTGTGGTCACTATGAGTTGTGAAGTTGACTGCTATGGTTGAGACATTTGAATCCTCCAAATCTCATGTGGAAATTTGATCCTTAGTGTAGTGACACCGGTAGGTAGAGCCTCATCAGAGGACATAGGAGCAGGTCCTTCATATATGGCTTGGTACCATTCTTGCAGTACTAATTTCTCACTTTGAGAGACTGGATTGGTTCTCAGGGGTATTGATTATTTATTGAAGGAACTATTTTCAGTAATTATGCATATAATAACACTAATAGTTATTGATGCTAATAGTAGGATAAAGAAAATTATTAATTATATTAACCTTGCTAAGAATCAAGATTTTTAGTGAAAGAGAAAAGAAATACAAATTGAAATGAAAGGCATTAAATAAAAACTCTATGAAAACTAATTTGAATTGGATGTTTCATTTTACCTTAAAAGCATTAGGCCAAACCATGTGAAGCCACTTATATTTTATCATTTTTGATTTATAGGAAAGGCAATTTCATAGGATTCAAAACCATATAGTTCATACAGTTCCTAGCTCTGTCCAAATGGTATGGAAACAATGTCTAGACTAAGTGCAGCAAGTCTTTCTATCACCTGGATTTTGATATCTAAATACCATTACCTATGAAAAGGAAAAATCATTCTTTGGATAAATGGATAATTTTAAATTTGGGGCAGGAAATGTGAAAGATAAGTTTGAAATATGTTGTCATACCATAAAGTAAGGATGCTTGCATTCTATATTGGTATTGGGTCAAAAGGACTTAGGAGCCAATTTGATGTTTTTGATGATTCTTGCACATAAATTAAGAGTATTTTCTCTTCACATTTTCAGAACAGTGTAAGATTGGAGGATTTGTCTTGAACTAGCTAATCAATAACAGCTTCTGATGGTGATTTTCTCTTTCTCATTATCCAATAGATTTACCTTTCTCGAAAGAATTGGTGAGTGACATTTCATTGATGAACTTTCTTTCAGAACATTCATTGCTTTACTCCAGAAAAGTTGAGTGAGTTAGCGGAGGTCATGATTTACATTTCTGGCCAATATAGAAATAGACTATATAAGTATGGGCTATTTTAACTTCATAATTCATCTACATATGAAGAGACAAAGATCCTTTTACTGTGGGAAAAATTATAACAAAACTAAACAGAAATTGTTATCACCGATAACTGCCAAATACTCCTAGGTATAGGAAGCTATTTCTAATTCTAATGATTACTATAAGAGGAATTTAAGAGCCTTTTAAGATACTGTCAAGTTCTTCAATAAGGGGCAGCACCTGTGGCTCCAAGGAGTAGAGCGCTGGCCCCATATACTGGAGGTGGTGGGTTCAAATCCAGCTCCAGCTAAAAACTGGAAAAAAAAAAGTTCTTCAATAAGAACTGAATAATTGCTTATATCTAATAAGTCTGACTTTAACTAAAAATAGAGATAAATACTAACAATGTGGCTCGGCGCTTGTGGCTCAATCGGCTAAGG
>CAUYQV010081095.1:0-22796 GCA_963574575.1 Galagoides demidoff
AACTTGTTAGAAATGAGAAATTTGGCTTGGCGCCTGTGGCTCAATCGGCTAAGGCGCCAGCCACGTACACCTAAGGTGGCAGGTTTGAATCCCCAGCCCGGGCCCGCCAAACAACAATGATGGCTACAACCAAAAAATGGCCAGGAATTGTGGCCTGTGGTCCCAGCTACTTGGGAGGCAGAGGCAGGAGACTCGCTTGAGCCCAGGAGTTGGAGGTTGCTATGAGCTGTGATGCCAGCGCACTCTACCCAGGGGGATAGCTTGAGGCTCCATCTCAAAAAAAAAAAAAAAAGAAATGAGAAATTTGGGCCCCAATCTAGACCTACTGACTCAGAAACCCTTAGATTATAGCTCAGAAATCTGCCTTTTAGCACATTCTTCTCGTGATTCTGATGCAGATTCTGGTGAGAGCACCAGTCTGAGAAAATGCAGTTAGGGTTACTAAGAGGACACTTAAGACTTTTGTAATAAATTTAAATAAAACTAGTCAGCACAGTTGTATGCTTTTCTCTGCCTACAGTGAAATTAGGCAAGGAGTTGGGTGTAACCACAGTGAGTTTAGTAGGTGATTTTATGTCAGAATTACTTATGGATCATGAAGTAGTCTTGAAGCTAGAGAACTAGGATCAAAAGGTGTAAGAATGCCACCTATCCGCTTCTAAGTTCATGGGATATGAAAAAGTAGCCACTACTGCAAGAAAAGCAGTGTCCTCAGTGGACAGCCAGATTTCCCTTATAGCAAAAAGGTAAGGGAAGCCTTAGAAAGCAGTCCGTAGGTGTACGAGTTTTGCTATTGCTAAATTCTGACTTTTAAATGGTAGGATGGAAAGGTTAGGGGAATTGGTGTTGAGTGGAAAAATGAGTCAAATGAAGACTTTTCAGAAAGTACTGAGATAAAAAATCAGAAAGATGACCTAAAGATCTTGGGCTTTTAGGTAAACTGTGGCAAAAAGGGTATAAAGCATAATCAAATTAAATGTGAAAAATCCGTATTGGTCATAATTTCTTTCTTAAGACTTGTCTTTTTGGTAGGTTGTAGCAGCAAAGTGGGTGTGTTTAGCAGTGAGGTTGCTAGAAGTACTTGAAGCTTTGTGGGCTTGTCCTTCACTCCTATGATGGTGATGTCAAGGCTGAGAAGAGGTGGTCTGCTGAGTACACGAATCTCTGTAGATCCTCTTTAGAGTTCAGAATCTGACAACTTCTCATCTCCTCTAGGGCTCCCACCCAGTCCCAGACACTACAGTCTCTCACTTGCTTTAGTGCAAAAGTCACCTACTTGATTTTCCTCATCCTATTGCATTCACAAAAAGAATCTGAAGTCCTCACCGGACCTACAAACTCTTCAAGATCTCTCCTATTTCCTCCCCCACTGCCCTGGCTCTTTTTGTCTACTGCAGCTGCATTATCTCCTTGTCATTCTTCAAACACAAGAATATCTTTATCATGAGGCTTGTACTCTCATAGAGCCTTCTCTCACTAGATCATCCTTCTGTCAGGGAATTGCATGTTCATTTCTCCAAATTCCTTCTGATTTCTGCTCAAATGTCACCTTTCCAGAAAGGCCCTCCCTGATGGCTTATTTTTCTTTTTATTGTTGGGGAATTATTTAGGGTACAATGAGCCAGGTTATACAGCTTGTGTTTGCTGGGTGAAGTCCCTCTATTAAGAGTGTCCCGCCCGCTCCAAGAGGTGTGTCACACACCATAACCTCCCACCCGCTCCCTCCTTCCCTCGCCCCTCACCCATGTACTAACATCAATTGTCCTCATATCAGAATTGAGTACATTAGATTCTTCCTTTTCCAGTCTTATGATGCTTTATTTTTATACTATCATTATTCTTATTCTTATTATTAGCACTTACAGTAACTAATACTTAACATATTTACAAGTTAATTTGAATAGTATCTTGTATCGCTATTTAAGAAAAAAAAGTAAACTTTGTAAATAAAGGATCTTTGTTTTTTTTTCTGTTTTTTTTTCACTGCTACATCTTCAATATTGATTGATTAGACTATGGCTAGAATTTACTAAGTTATTTAGTAATTGAATGACTGAACTATGATTGCATATCCTGCCAGGCTAAAATACTCTAGGTGAGGCAGGAAAAGGAGATGATGAGGCCTTGGCATCTGTGGAAAACAGAAGCTACCCACATGAGACATGCTGAAGGATGTGATACTCTTTCAAAGTGCTGTGTCCATGCAGGGCTGGGTTTGTGGTGACAGGAATATGCAGTGAGATTAGCCATGGCTGTGTCTCTGTGTGCTAACAAGACAGTAGTGATAGCCCATCTAAGTCCTATAATTGTGGCAATGGCAGTAAGTGTGACGTTCTGATGATAATAAGGTACTCATCAACACCTGAGTGATATGTAGATTCTTCCTACTCTGTCCCACCAGGTTATTCCTTTTCCACTTTCAGAACTGAAAAATTTGGGTTTGAGAAATCAAGGCAATCTTTATGACTAAATATCTGGGTCTACATATGTAATAAGTTTCCCTTTCTGTATGGGTATGTTATTATTGTCTTTTACTACCTATGGGTCTGTTTATGTGCCTCTAGGTGTTTTGTGTATGTGTATCCACATAGCTGGGTGTACCTGTGCACTGACTCAATGAGCCTACCTATGGGAATCTTTCCCTGTGTGAGCTTGTGTACCTTTGCACACCTATCTGAGGCAGAGTATGCATGTTCTTGGTTATCTGAGCATGGTACATGAAACTGATTCTTTTTCTCTGTATATTAATGAGTGTGAACTATGTGTGATTTGTGTGTTCATATATGTACGGTTGGTTAGAAAGAGACAGCACACACTGTTAGTTCCTCTTTTGCAAAAGAAACAAAGTAAAACCTCAGATAGGGTAAGTGGGTGTAGCCATTTTATTGACAGATCTTCCAGCCATGGCCAATGATCCATTAGTCAGTATAGAAAGCATTGGTTGGTAACTCCTATTCCAGGACTCCTCCTGGCTAGAGGCATCAGGAGAGGTGGAAAAAGCAGATGAGGTGGTCAAGTGGGTCAGCAGGTAGGCATGGTAGTTAGAATCCCTGGGACCTCTTGAGCTTGCGGATAGCTGCACTGGTGTCCCCCTCTGTAGCAATAAGTGCCTGTAGATTGGCATGGTGGTTCTGGAATCCCATGGCCTGAAGAGATTCCATCTGCTTGCTAAAACGAATCTCAGGGTCTTGTAGAGTGTGGGAGGTGTTCCCGCTTCCAGACTGTAGCCTCTGTAGGACTGCTCCAGATTTGTGGCAGCACTCAGGACCTTTGGATTCAGTTACTTCTGGAGAATTCCAGAGCCACTGTGCTGGGTCAGGGTAGCTGCAGCTCGGAGCAGGAAGCCAACCCAGGCCCCACAGGTAAGGTGCAACCCAGGACAGAAGAACAGGAGCCTCTGTAGCCAACAGCTGGAGACCCTGCTCTATCTGCAATATTGCTTGTGATGCTTTAGGGTTTTCTAGGGCTACAAGCAAGTCAGAAAGCTGTACCTGCTGCAGGGATGTGGGCAGCTCCTGCCACCACTGTTCACTCACCTGGGGCATACTCATGAACAACATCATCTGAGCTGCCAGGTAGGGGTTGTTCATAAGCAACTGCATCATGCCTCCTGTGATCTGGGAGCTGGTCTGCTCATCCAACAGCTGATCATCCTCTGATCTTTGTTCGGAGCTACTTAAAGAGATAGTGGCACCCTTGTCTTCATTCTGGGGCTTCTGGGGAAGCTCTATGCTAGGTAAGGCTGGTATCCCCACTGGCTGATGAAGGGAATGGATATTGTTCTGTTCCTTGGTGGAAATCGTGGCAGTATTGTCCCTGAAAACATGATTGACCCCATTGGAGGTGCCATTGGCTGGAGGGATTGACGAGAAATCACGAGAATTAGCATGGATGACTCGGGTTGTAGGGAGCTGTGGGAGCTGGTCCCGCCATTCCTGGGATGGAGATGGAATTGGGGATGAGGCATTGAATTCTTCCAGCACTTTCCCTACTAGGAGAGCTATGAAAGGGTTGCCCTCAAAAGTATCTTGCATGCTGTTGAGCATTTGCTCATTGAAACCAGCAGAGCTCTGACCCAGGGTACTGTTCCTACCTGGCATTGTCTCTAAGCCCAGGTATGGCTGTGGATTCAGTGGATGCTCAAGGTTCTGTGGAGGCTGTTGGGTCTGCATTATCTCTTGGATCATGGCAAGACTCCTGGCCAGCTCTAGGGTCTGCGATAGAATCTCAGAATTGTCAAGGAGGTGGGACATCTCTGGGTTCTGCCGCCTCAATTGTTGAATGTCTAGGTGTTCTGAGATGAACTGCCGCATGAACTCTGTGTTGGACAGAAACCGCTGGATGCTAGGATCCTCCAAAATCTGTGCTATGTGCTCTGGACTCCCCTCTTCTTGGTTCTGGGTATGCACCTTGGGCATATGAGACCTCACAAAGTGAGCTGATTCCACTGGGGCTTGATTCACACCATCAGGTTTGTGTACCCCACTGCTGTTTCCTTTGATGTTTCCGTCCCGGTGGCAGGGCTCATTGGTTGGCAGGCTCCAGGAGGAACGGGCTAGGGATCTGGGGCCATTCTTGGACTTGATGACCAGGTGAATGGTGTGGCCGTCCGTGATGCCCCTCTGGCTCAGCGTGTCCTGGTCTCTCAGAAGGCGGCCCATGAAGACCAGTACTAGTTGGTCCGTTTGGCATTGGAAGTGAGCCGATAGCTTCTCCTTGAACTGCCTCACTGAGGTGTCATCAGCTATTATAAAGTCCTTCTGTCTGCCTGGTGTCTTCACTGTCACTCGAGTAACAGTCAAAGAGGTAATCCTGTCTTCAGGCAGACCTGAAGGATGCCTACTCTGGGGCATCCTGGGCATCCGAGAGACTGCGTGTGGCATGGACCTTAGTAGGTGGGCAGTCGGGAAGCAGGTAGAAGTAGGGGCAGAAGGGGTGAGGGCAGACAATGTTTCTGCTGGCCTTAATCTTGGATGTTATATTCTCAGGCTACAAGCTAGTTTCCTTGTTGCCCAAAAATGGATGAATGACCAGGCAAGGTCTAGGTATTTTGTGATGTTGTGCCCTCACCCCAGCTCTCCAGATGTGGCCCTGCTGAGGCCTCTTGTGGCTACTAATTCATACTTGGCCCACAGTGGACTAAGTGGTGATGACTCTTCCTAGAGTTGCCCCTCCTCTTGCCCCACCCACCAAGGGCATGACCTCTTCAGAAAAGGGATATTGTGATGTCAACCCCAATCTCACAGTCTGCCTAGGCTAGCTGAGGACATATTTGGGAGAGTCTAAGTTTCTATAATAAAATAAAATAAGACAATTTTCCATAAAATGGGAAAAAAAATCTTTCAAGAGGGAACTAGTAAAAAATAAATAAATAAAAAGCAGAATTTGAAAATGTGGTTTAAGTGTGTGGGATTTCTGTGTGGTACTTTGTATAGGCCCCTTCCAGGGATGTCAGACATGTATGAAAAGTTGGTTTTACTGAAACCATACATAAAGCCATATTCTTGTAAGAATATGGTCTCTCCCATAGGGAGGAGCTCTTTAATATTATTAGTGACCTGAAAAGGGTGAGTTTAGAAAGATGGAGCAAGAATAAAGGCGTCATGTAAAAGAAGATGTCATGCTTTCTCTATAGTCTAGATTTTGGGATTCTAGAATTAAGTGTGCTCCATTGTGGTAGGGGAAAGGTTTTCACTGCCCTACAAAGCAGGTTTAGTACTAGCCTGGGAGGATCCCTGTAGGAGTGTTCCAAACTAAAGGTGAGTGAGCTGTTTCTTGCAACCTAACTTTTTATCAAGTACCATGAGGATATTTACTCTCTGTCATTACAGCAGACATTTTACAATGATTCGTTGCAGTGCTCTAACCCAATCCTAAGTGCCCACCTTTGTGTCAAAACATTAAGAGGGAGAGGCGTATGGGAATCAAGAAGTGAAAGTGGAGGTGGTTAATAGTAAAATCCCTAAGGGGACTGGTACAGACCGTTAATAAGCCAGATTCTCAATCCTATGCAAATTTGAAGGATGGTGTTTGATTTTTATTTGGGAAGCTGTTGAATTTTCTATTAGTAGATATGTTAAAATGCATACTCATGTCCATGCTGATATTTGGGTATAGATGGTGTTTGTATAAGAGTGAGAATGCAGCCACGTACACCTAAGGTGGCGGGTTCAAATCCCCAGCCCAGGCCCGCCAAAACAACAATGATGGCTGCAACCAAAAAATGGCCGGGCATTGTGGCGGGCGCCTGTGGTCCCAGCTACTTGGGAGGTGGAGGCAGGGGACTCGCTTGAGCCCAGGAGTTGGAGGTTGCTATTAGTTGTGATGCCATGGCACTCTACCTAGGGGGATAGCTTGAGGCTCTGTCTCCAAAAAAAAAAAAAAAAGAGTGAGAATGCATATGTCTTGTTGAAGGTATATTTGTGAATGTATGTGTGAAAGTGTATGCATCTTCTGTTACTGGGAAGACTTCAGGGTCTGGATTGTATATATTCCATCCACTTGCCTACAGAAAGATGAAAATACCATGCAGACAGACAAGCAGGGTGTCGGAGCCCATATATTCTCAGTGCATTAAAGGAAAGCAGAGAGGTGACAGTCAGCCAGGAGATTTCCTGCTATCACACAAATTCTGTTTTGAGAATGTCTGTACTGCCAGTCTAATCCTTGTCAGATCCTCCTCTTGCTCACTTTTAGGTTGCTAATTTCCTAGAGCAGGCTAAGCACCTCTCTCAATTGCACTCAAAAGTGAGATTGATCCAGGACTATGAAAAATGGATCATCAAACCACGACTCAGCCCTGGGGACCCTAAAGGAAGATGAAGATAAGACAGGGAACTTCCATATTTCCCTCTAACAACCAGCTCCCCTATATCTTTGGCACTAGAATCATATGTTGTCAACTGGCAACCCTAGGTTACTAGATACCTAGTATTTTAGGTGCTGCATCAATAGTTTTTGGAAAGGACTATGAGATACCAAAACACCAGAAAGAGGGAGTATCATTTTACTAGCTAATAATTTATTTTTTCCCAATTAAATCTGTCTACACCATTATTAAAGAGATCTTTAATGTGCTGATTGAGGTATTAATTACATAAAGAACTAATTAGATATAATCAATGTCTCCCAATCATGATGGCCATTTTGAGAAGGGGCCCTCCTGGTGGACACATTTCCACCAACGCTCTGGGCCTGGAGAACTACTTGTGTTTGACAGATCTTGGTGGAGCATGAGCCCCAGAAGGCTGTCTGGCTGGTGGTCTGTGGAGCCTGGGCTGCGGTGTCAGGAAGGTGAGATCATAATTCAGGAGGTAGCCATCATTGTAGACATATAGCCTGTGGTCCATGGGGCAGTAATTGATGCTCTGCAGCGTTTCCAGCATCTTGTCCAGCAGGATGCTGAGGTGGCGCTCCTGCCCAGTGGTGGTATCAAAAGCATAGAAGATCTCCTCTTGGCGAGTGCTCAGTGAGCGCAAGGCATAGAGCACCCCACAAGCCATAAAGGCCCCTGACAGGGCTGGCTTATACTGGCTGGTGTGCCAGCTCTTTTCCACTTCCAGGGTGCTGGCATTGAGACGACTCACGACCAGGTTTCCCTTGCTCTCCTCAGTAGCATAGAGCACCCACAGACCCTTCTCATCCCCAGCAAAATCTAAGTCCTTCCAGGGCACACCAGCATAGGAAAAGCGATTATTATAAGTGGCACCAGGCAACGTGCGCCGCAGCACGAGGGTGTTGGAGGAAAGGTCAACCTTGGCCATGTCACTTGTGCCATAGTAGTTAAAGTACATAAAGTTGTTGTACACGGAGTTGCCACTGCCGTCGCCATAGCCCATCTTCCTCTCCTCATAGTTCTTCAGCAGCACTAGGTCATCATAGGACTTGTACAGTCGATAGTAATCAAAGTACCTATGTCAAGTCCCCATATCAGAAGCATTAGGTGAGAACAATAATATCCCAGGTAAAAAGTGCTACAAAAAAGGGCAGGTTAGCATGCTAGTTACAAACAGGAGCTTTGGCATTAAGAATTGATTTTTAATCCATCTTCTTTTTACTATATACTATGATAAAATAATTATTAAAAAAAAACAGTAACAAAAACACCACTTGTACACTGCCTACTAAGCATTGTGTACACATTATCTTAATTATAATAAAACCTGTAAGATAGGTTTTATCCTTACAAGTTAGGAGGCTAGGTATCAAAATTGTTAAGATTTGCTCAAGGGCTCCGTGCTTGTAACTCAGTGGCTATGAGCCCACCAAACAACAATGACAACTACAACCAAAAAATAGCTGGGCGTTGTGGTGGACGCCTATAGTCCTAGCTACTCGGCAGGCTGAGGAAAGAGAATCGCTTAAGCCCAAGAGTTTGAGGTTGCTGTGAGCTGTGACGCCACAGTACTCTACCCAGGGCAATGTAGTGAGACTCTGCCTCAAAAAGAAAAAAAGAAAGAAAGAAATTTGCTCAAAGTCCCTCCACTTATAATTAAAATCTTCAGAAGCATAACAAACAAATCTACTTGATTGTCAGAACTGACCAAGATGATGCAAAGAAAATAGTGTGCAGAATATTTGTCTCAAAATGAGCAATCAACAAATAGCGGCTTAGTTTTTCTTCTTTATAGATAATCTTCTGTATCTAGGCCCCAGGGCCTTCCATCTGCCCTAGAGATTGCAGGTGTCCTATAACAGGATATAGTTCTGGAACTGGGTTCAGGGAGATTTATGATCATTCAGTAACTTTGTAAAGTCCTTTAGATTATCTCCGAGTTATGACCATTCTCACTGCATAACATTGGGCAGTAAGTCTTGACTTACCCATAAAGATTTTGAGAGGATTCCAAGAACAAAGGTATATAAATGTATTTTATATAATACAAAGTGTTTATAGGAATTGGGGAGCTTTATTATTTCTGAATTGGGATCTTCAATGACTGGCTCAACCTACATCTATCCCTCCTTCCTGTGATTCCCTACTCAACTGGGTCTCTACCACATTTCCACATACACTGACTTTAAATACTGGGCTCATGCATCTATTTGTTGATTCATTTAGCCATTCTTTCATCTAATAAATACATATCATTACTTACTGTGCTGGCTATCCTTTTCTGTGTAATCTTATTTGATCTTGTCATACATTTAATAATCCTCATCTTGCCTATGGCTAAAAAGGAGTCTGAGGTGTCAATTTATCTCTTCAAGGTTGCTTTGCTTAAGTGGCAATACTGAGATTCAAATTCAGATTGGCCAACTGTCAGTCTTAAGCTTGGCCAGGGTCATGCTTTAAACTTCTATGCAGGAAATTGGGATTCTAAGAGTCAGGTGTAGAAGAATTTGTCCTTGGCAAAAGATCAGATTAGAAATAGAACTATCTTTGTGTGTGGATGATACATATCCCGTGACAGAAGTGTTGGGAGGCCTAAGCTAGGTTTGCTCAGGGTCACACCTAATGCAGAGAGAGGAAGCTGGGCTAGGGCTATGGGGAAAAAAATTAGAGTAAGGGTGTAGGAGACATTTATAATTAACCTAGTTGCAGAAGAGAAATGTTCCAGGACTTACCTGCCACCTTCACGCAGAGGGGCCACCCAGTAAAGAGAAGAGGCTGAATTAGGCGCTGAGTCTCGGCCCCAGGCACCTTTCTTGTATGAAAAGCCTCTCCAATTGAGCTGCACCACAAGGGGTGTGCTAACTTTCTGGAGGCCTCCATGGACACATGAACCTAGAGGGAAGAGTAGTCAAGATCTGATGTAGGTGTAAAGCACACAACCTACAGAAAGCAGAATTTGAACGCGTAATAACCATGTGTGCTTTTCAGTGTATGTCCATATACCTAAGTGTCTATACAAGTACAAAAGCAAATTGATTTTGCATGAATAGAGGTTGGAATGTTTGTCTGATCTGGGGATATTTGTATGTCTGTGCATATAAGTACACTCATGCATGAGCATAGACCAGTCTGCTTCCCTCAGTGATACACAAAACAAGGAAATGAAAGATTTGTTTTCCATCAAGATTTTTACTGTCCGCCCCTTGGCACACCATAGCTAACCTGACACTTCCAACCTGGTCACCTGGAAAGACAAGCTCTTGAGACATTCAGCCTGTGAACTCACCAGGGGGCAGGGGTGGACTAGGGTATCTGGAGGCTTGTTCTGGCTCACTGTCCCTCTCACACTTGTTTAGACGGCCCTTGAGGACATCCACCTCCTGTCGGAACGCACCAAAACTGCGCTGCTCAGAGTCAGCCAGGAGCTTGAGCATGAGACTGGCATTAGTCACCTATGGAAATGAGATGCCAAGGATGTGGGTCATCAAGTGTTATTTCTTTTTACCTTCATCTTCTATGTGATGGTGTCATGGAGTGTTCTTAAGAACTGAACTCGGTCTCTCATATTTCTCAGCTCAGGGTCTCTCCACCCCCCCACCCCTCACAGAAAGAAGTAATTTTGGAAGGTGTCTAATGTATGAGGGTAGATAAGACACAAGGCTATGAAGGGGGAAGGCTGTTCTTTAATCCATCCAAGTACCTGGCTCTGGAGTTGGTGGAGGAGATCTCCAGCCTCATTGACTCCTTTGTTGGCCTTAAGCTGGGTCACCAGCTCCTGTGCTCCCTGAAGCTCCAGGAGTAGCAGGTCAAAGGTTGGGGTCTCATAGGGAGAAGCCAGGGCACTGGGATTTCTGAACTTCAGCATGTAGCTCTTTTCCAGAGCCTCGTTGCCTTGATCCTCCAAGGCGCGTGCACACTCACTGACCTGAGCATGGAGGGTGCAGAGGCAGTTCCCCTACGTGTCAACACTTGGTGCTTTTCTGTGCATGCCCCAGGGCCATGTAGCCCATACAGCACTCTCATGGCTATCCCCTTATTTGCTGCCACTAACAGTCCTTGAGGTGAGCATTAGTATTTTCCCCATTTCACAACTGAGGACACTCACGTCCTTTTCACTACCCTCCCACCGTACAACTTCTCTCTTCCCTCCCCTGGTTAGAGCCCCTCCTCAGGAGTGGCTTGGTCAGGGAAACCCAACTTGCAGTCCGCACATCCCGTCAACCTTCCCTAGGAGCTCCACAGGTGAAGATCACAATAAGCAACTGATCACGTCACACTGCTAACACAAAGCTTCTATTTATTCATCTTTACTTACAGGATCAATGCCAAGCTTGGCCCACAAGTCTCTCCATGCAGTGCTTCTATCTTAACACTTCAACTCAAACTCATTCCTGCTTCCTTTGCTCTAGGCACGCCACTTCCAAACCTCTGATTATTCTGTGCCTTTGTCAAAATTATCCTCTTCTTATCTTCTAGTGAATTCATACCCATTAATTCACCCATGAATGTAGGAGGCACCCCCTATATAAGCCTGTGCACTTTGTTACTACCACTGGGGATCCTAAGAAGAGTACTGAATTTCCCCTTAATTCTATGAATTCTTCTCAAAGATGAGGGTCAGGCTTCTACCAGTTTCTCCTCCACTGCCTGAACTCATGTCTATGCTGATACAGTAAAGACTGTGCTTAAACAGCCTCCTGCCCCAGCCCCAGCCCACAGCCCAGCACTCACTCTGGACAGCTTCTGCTCAGACTTGGTGATGAGCTCCTGGACTGTACTCTGTAGCTGCTCCAGCTGTTTCAGGGGGATGGGGTTGTTGGGCAGGTAGATCACACAATGGCACTCGTCACCCTCAACCTCAAAGCCCGGCACCCTTCTCACCAGCTGCAAAAGCATGTCACAGGCACACTAAGCATGATGAAGTGTGTAGGATATATGACACTACAAGCGCTATTCCCCTGCCCAAGAGTGCCAGAGAAGAGCTCTATCTGCACAGGGAATTGTCTGTCCAGCATCCCTCTGTCAAATGTTTGATTTACCCTTCCCTTGATTTTCCAGAATTGAAGCTGTAGTTCCTTCCAGCACCTATTGGTGAGGCCACTGTTACCCTACCTCATGCACTGGCTGGATATGGCTACTGTTCACATTGCTGGAAGCTGGCTTTTCCTCAAGGCTCTGTGGAAGAGAGCAAAGCTGGTGTACAGAGAAGTGTCAGGGAACAGCCTTAGAGAGTTTCCATTCTCCGTGGCATCCCGACTCTAGAGATTTGCAGATTCCCACAACTTTACCTTGTCTTGAAGAGAGCAGGGACAGAGAGATCCAAATCATCAAAGCAGGGGAATTAGCAGTATGAGGCACCAGAGTCTGGGCTTGTGTTTAGCATTCACAAGAACACAGCAGGGGATGAATGAACTGCAATCCACATTTTATAATTGAAAACCAAGAGGTTCTGAGAGTTTAAAAAGATCGTACTAAGTCACGTGATTAAAAACTGACCATGCTGCCAGCTTCCTCCACATCTCCTGTTGGTTCTAAATCCCATGCTCTGACACCTAAGGGAGCTGCCACTCACCAGGCTCTATTGGGGTCTGCACAGCACAGGCCAGGAGGGAAGGTGGAGGCAATTCTCTTGTTCAACTAAATGGAGAGGGAACAGTCCTCGGCCAGAGATCTGCAGACTTCAAGGGACTCTCCCCTTGCCTATCATATTACTTCTTACTCACTTAGAGACCAGACCCAATCATTCTACGACCAGATTTCCTGAGTTCTAACTTTGGCTCTGAGACACTGCCAGGTCTTCATACGGGAGAATCACAGCATGTACTTCATTCTTTTGCTTTAAGAATTATAGTAAAATAGGCTCGGCGCTTGTGGCTCAAGCGGCTAAGGTGCCAGCCACATACACCTAAGGTGGAGAGTTCAAATCCCCAGCCTGGGCCCACCAAACAACAATGATGGCTGCAACCAAAAAATGGCCAGGCGTTGTGGTGGGCGCCTGTAGTCCCAGCTACTTGGGAACCTGAGGCAGGAGACTTGCTTGAGCCCAGGAGTTGGAGGTTGCTATGAGCTATGATGCCATGGCACTCTAGCCTAGGGGGATATCTTGAGGCTCCGTCTCAAAAAAAACAAAAAAGAATTATAGTAAAATAAAGATGATAGATAGATATGTAGATGATAGATAAATAGGTAAAATATTCATTAGACACTTAGAAAAGTGCCTGGCCTGCCTATAGTAAGCCATTATACAGGGTGTCCATAAAGTTTGTGGACACTTTAAAATTTAAAACTATTTTAAATTGTACATGAACTTTATAGACACCCGGTATTGGTTATAATTCTCTAAGGCCATGTCTCCACTCCCATTTTGAAGTGAAAGAGCCAGCACTAGATTGAAAACTCCTTCCCAAGGTTTTTCTTACCAGGCTTGAAGCACCAACTGGGGTTTTCTTACAGAATCTTTGAGCATTAAGGTGTATGGACCCTGCTCTCTGAGAAGTCTTACCTATAGCTATTCTGGCTCTGGTCCCCATAGCTTAACCTGGCTGTATTTTTGTCCTGCAACTCCAGCCCAATAGTTTAGCTTTGGAGAGGTAACAAAGTAAAAATTGTGTAGCTTATTATAGCTTGGGCTGGCCTCCCTTAGCTCCAGCATCCCTAACATAGGAAGAAGGTGACAGACTTTTACAGAAAACAAGGCCTCAGAACGGAGCCACACAACATCCAGAGTTCCTTCCTCTATTGCCTTTACCCTTGTCTCCTCACACTTACCCTTTGTTTGCACAAGCCAAAATCATAGCAGATAGGGTGTCTCTTCTCCCCCCATCCCCCACAGTTCTCACTATCTTCACACTCCCAGAACCTGGGAGCCTTTGAACTGAATCTGGATAGTGCAGGAAGCCAGCACAAAGCATCTCCCCTATCTGCTGTGACCTCTCCACCCTCAGCCCATACCTGAGGCTGTCCTGGAGGCACCAGCGACAGCAACAGCAGACAGTTCAGAAGAGTTGGGATGGACTGCATCTTGCATCAGCTACAGGAGTAAAATCCTGGGGGATCCCTTGGGCTTTTATCTCCAGCAGGAGATTAGTCTCAGTAGGGGGGACAGATTTCACCATCTGAAAGGGCTGGAGCATGAGGGGATGGGAAGGGTGTGGGAAGGTGGGGAAAAAGGTTTTGACAGAAATGGGCCTCCAAACAGGGGAGGGCAGTGAGTTTCTTACTACAAACAGGGTCTTCCTTGTCCATCCCCAGTCTGAGATCTGCCCCACCTTGCTGGGCCCTCCTGTCCAAACAGATTAAGGCAAACCTGAGACATCCTGTGGGGACCTTGGTGAGGGCCCCTTTCAAGAGGGATTATGATCTTTTCCCCAACTTTGAGGGAGGGAAGACTCAAGAAGGAAATTCAACCCTACTTGTTCAATCTCAAGAACAGACCTCATTTACTTAACTGTGAACTTGGATGAGGGCCCAAGTGTACCTCTGGGGGATCGCTTCAGCAACACTCGCGGGACTGCTGTGTTCTATTCCTTTCCCACATCACTATCCTAGGGCTTTTCAACTTTGCCATCTCTTTCCACTATAAAATGCTTTCCCTAGTTCCCCCAGTCTTAATGCCAGCAGCTTCCACCTCCTATTCTCCAAGAAAACCCTTTCCAAATATTTTCCAACCTGCCACAGAAAGCTGCCAAGCTTGAAGTCCTCCGGCCTCTCAACTGGAGAATTACTATGGAAAAGGAAAAGTTTGGTTCTTGAGGTCGAACAAAGAGTCACAGCTCACTGTTCTTAGTGCTGGCCAATCTAAATTACTCTCTTCTCCTCTGCTAATGCTCGTCAATACTTCTTAGGCTATGTAGAGCCCTCACATGCACCCAAATGCCTGGGAGGATGCCATATTTCCTTTAGAAGAGTAGTGCCCCATTTTCCTATTGAAGAATTTGGTCTCAGTAGTTCGTCCGTTTGTATATTTCATCACTTCCCTACTTTTCACAGCACCCCCAACTTTAGATCTTGTGAACACTTAACAGAAAGGTCCCCTGCTTATGCATCCCATCCTTTGGAATCCTTTCTCCAGCACATACCTGGTAGGGAAATGCATATGAAGCCCCCACTTTTTCTTCTGGGAAAGGATTTAAGGGCATAATTGAATGTGTGATTCAGGATGTCATACCTCAGGCTCTGTTGGGCTCTCCTTGCTGAGAGATCATACCCTTATCTTTCTTTACAGATTTGCACCCTCTGTCTCCATCCCAAGGACAGAGAAACATTCTTCATCAGCTCCTCTAGTCTTGCCTTGCAGCAACCATGTGAACCAGAGGAGGCTCCCCTTGGGGGTTAGCAGATAAGAAAGGATTGGGGGTGGAATCTAATCTGCACGAGGTAGGAAACCTGTCCAGGATCAGTGTCCAGGTGGGCGTCACTAGAATCATGACACTTGATGAAGAAAGAGACACAGGAAAGGAAGAGTGAAAGAAGAGACAAACCATAAAGTCACTGTCCCATATTTTGCTATCTGCAGTCAATAGCGCAAGTTGGAAAAGCAGAAGTTTCAGCATCTGTTCAAAGTAGGAAGAGAGCTCCAGGAGGTAGCTTCATTATTGTCACTCCTTTGCCATCCAAAGCCAGCAGGTCTCCCAACCTCGAGGTATTAATCACCTATGTCAGACACCATGTCCATTTCCAGAACTGTGTTCTATTTTATTCACATCTTGAGCTCCTTCTGTTTCTATCCCTTCTATAAACATGAAGTTCCTCCTGAGTGTCAGGCACTGTGCAAAAGGGCCGACTCAGAGGCATCTTTCACTAATTGTACTCTGTCTGGGTTGCCTGACATAGAAAGCTAATGCTAATCCCCAGGCTGTGTCTGGGTATCCCTGTTCATCATATTCCATACTTAGTCCCTTCTTTATGTCTGTGC
Organism: Galagoides demidoff; assembly: GCA_963574575.1. Lineage (NCBI taxonomy): Eukaryota > Metazoa > Chordata > Mammalia > Primates > Galagidae > Galagoides > Galagoides demidoff. Next base: position 15,750 of record CAUYQV010081095.1, read on the forward strand.
TCCATCCATGGAAATCAATACAGAGTTAGGAAGGCCAGGAATGGACTGGGTCTACATGATGAAAATGGGGTTGGCATGAGCACAGGGCCGCCTGAGGGCACATGGTGGAGACACCTGGGTTAGAGTCCTATGCAGGTGAGTCTTGCAGCATCACCTGGTCATCTGAGGGTACACCTGGAGAATATAGGAGCACATTCATTCCTGTGGGGAGGCCCTCTCAGGGCCCACTTTCCTCGCTGTGCCTGCCCAGAAGAGTTGAAGCAAACGCCTGAGCCTCTGAGCAATCTGCCGGGTCCGTACTCCATACACCACAGGATTGAGGGCTGGGGGAACCACCACATAGAGGTTAGCCAGTAGGATGTGGATATGACTGGGCACTGTGTGGTGGCCAAATCGGTGAGTGAGGAAGGAAAATAAGGCAGGTGTATAAAAGAGACCAATGACAGTGGCATGGGCCCCACAGGTACCCAGGACTTTGCGGCGGGCTCCATGGGATGGCAGGCGGCAGACAGCATGGAGAATGAGGGCATAGGAGGCAACTATGAGCCCTAGGTCTAGAGCTGGGGAGAGCAGTGTGGTGGCCAATCCGTACCAGATGTTGGGGCGGGTGTCTCCGCATGCCAGCCGAGCCACACCCATGTGTTCACAGTAGGTGTGAGGCAGGACCCGCTGCCCACAGTAAGGCAGTCTTTGGAGCAGGATTACAGAGGGCACCATGACACAGGTGCCACGGGTCACAGCAGCTACAGCCACTGCTCCTACCACACGCTGGGTCAGCAATGCCCCATAGCGCAGAGGGTGGCAAATGGCCACATAGCGGTCCACAGCCATGGCCAACAGCACTGAGGACTCAGCAATGAAGGCCACGTGAACAACAAAGAGCTGGGCTAGGCAGGCTCCAAAGGAGATCTCACCAGACAGGCCCCAGAACACAGCCAGAGCTTTGGGCACTGTGGATGTGGACAGAACCAAATCAGTGGCTGCCAGAAGAGCCAGAAGCTGGTACATGGGTGCCTGTAGTGCCTTGTCAGCTGCCACCAGTCCCAGCAGAATAGCATTCCCTGCCAAAGACGCCACATACAGTAGGCACACAGGCACAGAAAGCCAGCCATGCAGCGCCTCCAGTCCTGGCACCCCTAGCAGGACAAAGGGCCCAGACCCAGAGATCAGCACAGTCCCATTGAGAGCAGGCAGTGCAGGATCCAGCTCCATCTCCTGGTCCACCTGGATCTATCCCTGAAGAACATAAATGAAACCCATGAGAGGCAACCACTAACTCTACAGAGACTTTAGACAGGTGGGGGTGAGGACAGGGCTCAGGATACTGTAGCATTTACAGATGGCCTTCTGTGTCAGGCACTGTTCTGGGGATTTGGCACATACTAAGCCATGGATTCTTTAACAGTCTTGAGGCTTTTCCAAACATTCCCATTGATAGATCAAAGGATTTAGTTTCTGAGAGTTAATAAACTTACTGAGTGGTAAATAGCAGAGCAAAGATTCAAATCAAAACTCACCTGACTAAAGACTGATCTTCTGGCAATCCTCTTCTCTGGACAGAATGTCCCTTCACCAGCCCAAGGACATGGAAAGATGTGGGTATGTGTTTCTTTAAACCACCTGTTGCAGAAGAGTCATTTTTGTTCTCTAATCCTAGTCCTCCCAACTATAGTATAGCTTCTGTGTTCCCTCCAGCAAAGGAGAGAGGTGAGCCAGTGGGGACCTAAGGATGGCTCTTTTCTACTCGATTCACTGACAGATGCTCAGGCAAAGTCTTGTTCCATGATCCATTTCCAGAGGCCATATAGATCAGACCCACTCTCCCAAAGATTACATTCCTCCCATTCTGCTCGGTACTTTCACTCAGCTGTCCATTCCTTCCTCCTGCTCTGGTTCATAAGACCTTTAGCTACCTGGTTCATGGAATTTAATTTTTTCTTTAATCAGTATAGGCATCCATCTTCTGACTCAACTCTGTGGCTCCTCTTTCCTCTGTCCTTTGTTAATGGAAGGATATTTTGGGCTCTGTGGGCTGCAGTCTTAGAAAACCTGATGTCCACTAAGGACATGGGAGAGCATCAGGACTTGGCCCCAGTAGGAGGGTCTGGGATCAGATGCAGTGACAGTGTGGCAGGTGGTCAGGTTATAATGGTAAGGGTAGAGGGGAGGGCAGAATTTGCTTCCCTAAGTTGAACTGGATAAAGAACAGCTTGGAAGGCTGGTAAGGTGAGCTTTCTACCTGAGGACCAGAGTAATGTCTTTGAACTTCATGACAGAGGGACTCTGGTATCCTAACCTGGCCTGGAGACTGAGGGACCTGGGACAGATAAACAGGATCTCTGGCCCTGAGTCTTCACCTCAAGCTTCCCACATAGCTTTTTCTGCAGTGCTGCCTCTTGGACTAATACTTGACTGCTTCAGAGCAGAGATAGGCAATAACCCAGACTATGCTTTCCCAGTTGGGAGTCTCATTGGTTTAGGAACCAATGCTTCTTTCCAAAGGATGAGGCTTTGCTGAGTCATGTCACATGGCCCTGCCTCCCTCACCATGGGGGCCCTACTAGCTCCTCTGAACCCTGGGAACATCCTGCCAAGCACCAACTTACTACAGCCTAAGGAGAATGTCAACTCCCTCAGCGGTTGGGAATTTCTCTCCCAAAACCACAGGGCAAGTAAAATTCGTACCCAGTCAGGGGCCTCTTAAGAACGTCTTGTACTCAGAGTGTGGGTTCTGGTAGCACATTTCCTCTTGGAAAAATTCCAGAAACAACTCTCCCAGATCCCCCATGTCCTCAGCACACACTTCTCCTTCCATTTCCTCCTATAGGCTAAATAAAGGAGTAAAGGCAAGAGGCAGAAGCTGGGGACCCTCCCATACTCTTCAGGCTCAGTCTCTGCCCTGTATCTGGTTCTCTTCAGGCAAAGCTGTACCTCTCTCAGCTTCCACCTGCCACCTCTGCTCTGTTATCTCCCCAGACCCTTACCCCACATCCAGGCCTGACCAGCTCAGCTTCTTCCGCATGTTGAGAGTTCAGCAAAGGACATAGAGAGGGAGAAGTAAAGTGGCGTCTCTACTCTCCCTGAGCTCCCAGGCACCTCTCTCTGGGCTGTGTGTGGCTCAGAATTCTGAAGCATCTCCTTGGCATTGATGCCACTGTGGAAGTGTTACACTTTCATTCCTCTCTAGGATGACAAAACCCATGTACATGAAGGATAGGGTCACATAGATCTGGGGCCAGGAACAAGATTCCTAGAAGTGTTTATTCTCTCAGATGACACAGTTTTCTTCTTGGAAGGAGCTACCGGTGCCCTCACCCAGATTCTAAAGTTCTGTTTGACTCTTGACTCTGAGTTTCCAGTCCTTTTCTAAGGGTGTGCTCATTCTAACTCCATTCACACACGAACTTCATGCATTGGTGGCGCAGACACCTGCCTGAACCAGCTGTAGGATGAGCTTATCTCTACTCTGCTACCTCCTCCCCCATGGGGTCCCAGGCCAGAGCTCATTGCAAAGTCCCATATCCTCCATCTTCTCTCTGTTGACCATTCTCAGGGTGACCCTGACTCCCAAGGGCCAGTCTACTTAGAATGGCTCACATACTGTGTCTTACCTAAGAGAATCTAGGGACAAGGCATTCCCTCAAGGTCAGAGTAGAACATCAAAGAACATATGAAGTGCAGCTGGATGAACAAGAAACAAAAAGAAGGCCTAATGCAAGAGTTCAATAAATGAATTTGTACAACCTGTGTTCAGTCTCGTTTTCTATAATTGGGATGAATCAATGAATAACTTAGACCCATGGTTAAATCAGAATAGCCAGTCCTCACTCTGACTTTGGAAGAGGTAGGGTGGGAGAGAAACATGGCACAATGTCACATTTTTCTTGTTTCTGTTTGTTTCCATTTCGGCACAGTGGGAACATGCAGGGCAGGCTCTGAAGCCAGATCATCTAGGTTCAAATCCTAGTTCTGCCACATATAAGCTGTGGGACTTTGGGCAAGATCCCCAACTTCTCTGCACTGCTTCTCTAAATTGTAAATAATAATAAATGCATCTTCTTTACAAGGTGCACTGTAAAGATTAAATAAAATGGCAAATGTAAAACAATTACACAGAACACAACAGTGTCTGCAACACAGTAAATGCCCGACACTTGTCAAATGTTATTGCTTTTATCTTTAGCCCTCATGACATCCCTCTCAAGTCTCTTTCTTTCCACTACATTCTCAGTTATCAGTTTTATACTCTGATCAATAGTCTTTTAATACATATTAATATTTTAAAAGAATGTCAGGCTGTGGACTGAACTAAATATGTTTGAAAGCGGAATGGTCCAAAGTTTGAAAAAAGACAATGGCTGAAAGGCAGGATGAAAAGTTCTGATTAGATCAAAGAAATAACTTCCTTTGCCAATTGAATCAAAGGTGGATAACAAGCCTGTTTCTAATTAAAATGGGGAAATGGTGTCATTGTCTTCAGGCTGAAGCTTTCTACATCATTGAGACCTGAGATGGAGAAATGGAGGAAAAGAGTGCTGACCTCAGCCCTGGCTCCCAAACATAGTGTCTGCATTAGCCCTCTTTTGTACCCCAAAGTTATTCTCTGAGAAATTCATTTTCATCAGTTCAAAGGGTTTGGGGAAGCATGTTCTCAGATATTGGCACTTCTGGCATCCGTGTTTGGCTCCATGTGGAATAAATCCAGGTAGGAGTCAGGTGAAGGGACCTTTGCAAGAGCCTGCACAGCTGTGTCTAGGACGTGACTAATTGTGGCTGAGGAATTCCTTCCTACTGATGATCGGGTAGGGGCTTCTCACCTCTGTGCTGGGGAGGTGCAATTAGTGGCAAGGAGTGGGCGTCCTGTTGGTATCCACTCAATACCACTTCGGTCTCTGCTGCACCAGCCTGGCCGTTCAGTTGACAGCACACAGAGAAGACTCCAAAGACGCCTGCCACAAGCCTGGGAGAGCACAGGTATGGGTGAGAAGGATTTATGGGTCTTTTCTGCGAGCATTTCCGGTAACATGGACCTTGAATCCCTGACGAAATTGAGGACCTGCTGGTCTCAGCTGCAAACTGTTAATGAGGAATTAGCAAAGATCTGAAGATCTCTCTGTGGGCTTTTCCAAATCCCAGGATTATGTGACTGGCATGCTTGGGATCTGGAGAAAGGAAGAGACTGATCAGGAAGGTCTCTGCCAAACCACTGGTTGGGGCGTCAGCAAACTCAGATGGAGATGTGCTTCATTCTATACGAATGATAAACCCAGCTGCCATCTAGAAGTTGACAGCTATCATTCGTTAGTATTGTTCTGCCTCTTAGCTCTTTAAAGAGACAAAGGAGATTAGTGGAAAAAGTCTGGACTTTTGAGCACTCTTCTTAACCTCTCTGAGCCTAGTTTTCCCTCTGTACAATGAGGATTAGTGCATTTTCCCCCAAAGGTGGTTGTAGAGGTTAGAATAACATTCCTACAGCTCCTAGTAGGGTGCCTTGAGCTCAAGAGAGTTGAGGCAACATTATAGAATCCTCTGTGTCTTGGTAAGGATCTGTTTTAAGATTCAGTCTGCCAGAGGATGCCTGCTGGAACCACACAGAGAAATGATAGACATTCTTCATTTCATGACCCCTTCTCTCCTTTAAAAAATGCACACACTTCCATGTAGAGCAATGCAGTGGAATATGTATGTGCATATGGTAATGGCAAATCTTTTACAGTACATAACCATGATTTATGTTGGTTTTAGTCTCGAGTTTGAAAGAGAATTGTGTATACTCACAGAAAAATTCACAGTTCGCCAAAACAACAGCAAAAAAGAAAATATTCTTATACAATTGTGGTTACATGTTTTGATAGTCTGGACTAGTCTTATATTGGGCCTTTTCCATGTGGGATTCTATGTGTTTAAACATTATAACCTCAAGTCTACAGGAGTAGTTATTGTGAAGTGACCCAGAGACCATAAACAGCAAGCTCACTCTTCAAATGTGATGATTTGGTCCTGGGGTACTCAATGAGGAGTGGAGCCTGCACTCTCTCTCATGGTAGCCTCTGCCCTAAGCAGAGGGAAAGAAGAGACTAATCAGGAAGGGTTTCTAATGACATCATAACTTTACCCATTTAGTAGCCATTGAAGCCCAACTCACAGAACAAATAAAACCTACAAAGTATTTTTCATTGCAACTTGACAAAAGCATGGATGTTGCTAATAATCATTTTAAGTATGATTTGAACCTGACTGTTATGTGAAGGAAGAATTATTTTTCAACTCTCTTGAAGACAAACCTAACTTATTTTGAACTGTACCTAAAATTATGAAGAATATAATGTCAGCAATGTATTTTCGACTTTTAGTTTGGAATAAAAGTATATTCTTATGAAATAGTAATAGACATAAATTTTCTGTAGTAGTCATTTTAACTAGATCATGAATATATTTATGTCATTATGGGATTCAATGTGTTGATTATTTATACAAATTGGACGGCTTACATCCTTCTAATCAACATAGCCTTCACCTCATTTACCCAATTACAGCGTTAAGACATTTGTGTTCTACCCCTGATAGATATAACTTGTACTTGCAATAGTCTCCATAGGTGTGGTCCCCCTACAAACCCTTCCTCTATCGACCCACCATCCTCCCTTCCCCTCTCCCTCCACTTCCCTCTTTTGTCCTAGGCTATAGTTGTGTTTTATTTTTCTTTTTATTAAATCATAGCTGTGTACATTAATGCAATCATGGGGTACAATGTGCTGGTTTTACACACAATCTGAAATGCTTTCATCAAACTGGTCAACATAGCCTTCACAGCATTTTCTTTGTTACTGTGTTAAGACATTTATATTCTACACCTAGTAAATTTCACATGTACCCTTGTAAGATGCACCATACGTGTGGTCCCAGCAACTACACTCCCTCCACCCATCCTCCCCTCTCCCCGGTCCTCTCTCACCCCTTTCCCCTTTTCCTTGGGCTATAATTGGGTTATAGCTTTCATACGAAAGCTATAAATTGGTTTCATAGTAAGACTGGGTACATAAAGGT
>CAUYQV010081097.1:0-75071 GCA_963574575.1 Galagoides demidoff
ATCAAGCTGGTTAACATAGATTTCATGTCATTTGGTTGATCATTGTATCAACACATTTATATTCTAGTTCTAGAAAAGTTCACTTGTACCCTTGTTAGACAGATATATAGGTGATCTTTCCCATCACCCTCCCACCACCCAATTCAGAAAATCTTTGCCTAATTTTATCTCGCATTCACCGGCTGACTCACCCTCTACCCTACCTGTTTCTTCTACTACATCCTTCTTTCTTTTCCCTTCCATCCAAGAATAAACCCCACAGCTTTTAAAAAACTTTTTTGTAAGTAAGTTCATATGAAATAATTCTCAATATCATTATTCTGCTAAACCCATATTCATAAACTTCCCTTCAGTCAGAGACATAGTTGAGGTATGATGTACACATTTCTGCTAAAAGTGAAGGGAACTCTCCAAATACAGAGTCAGTTATTACTGCCCATGTCAGTCTAGTCTTTATTGGGTAAAACTTGGAAAAATTGAAGTGAATAATAAAAAGAAGAAGATAATCAAAAATATGTTTGGGTCCTTATAGAATTACTTTTTTTTTATTGCATATGTTTTTCCTGACTATCGAAGGATGCTCTGAGGGCTGTCATAAGCAACCCAGTTTTATTTATCATGAGGATGTTGCTGAGGAAATTATTTAGATGCAGTGTTTCCTTCTTTGCTTGGACTGCTGGGAAGCTCAGGGCTAAAATTGCAGCCCACCTCAATTAATTAATTGGAATCTTATGACATAGTACAATAACTTCAGATAAAAAATAATGCAACCCAATTAAAGTATGTAATGCAGTGACTTTTAGTATATTCACATAGTTGGGTATCCATCACCACAGTAGATTTGGGGACATTTTTATGACTTTGAAAAGAAATTATGCACCCCTTAGCCATCACCATCCACCCCCAATTCTCTCATTCTCCCCAGCCCTAGGCAAACACGAATCTACTTTCTATCTCTATTCTGCCATTAAAAATTTGCCTAATTTTCCTAGTATATATAAATGGACTCATACAATATATGGTTCTTTGTGATGAACCCAACATTTTCAAGGTTCATGCTTCACTTCTTTTTATTGTTGAATAATGTTTCATTGTCTGAGTACACTGCATTTTATTTATCTATTCATCCGTTAATAGACCCTGGTTGTTTTCAGTTTTTAGCTATAATAAATGATGTCTCCGTGAACATTTGTGAAATTTTTCTGGGGCTATATACTAGGAGTAAAATTTCTAGATCTATGTTTTTCAAACATTTTTATCTCACAGCACACTTAAATTATGTTGATAAAAGAGAGTTTTAAAAAAGAATATACTTACTGTGCTTTGAACTTTGTTCAAAAATAATTTAATTAATGATCTTTAAAAATTTTCTTGGCACACCGAAGATCCTGTCATGATCTCTCCTCCTAAGATCCATAGCACACTGGTAGAAAATCACTGCTCTCAACCATATGTAACTCTGTGTTTACCCACTTGTTGAACTGCTAGACTGTTTCCCAAAGGGCTGCTCCATTTTATGTTCCCACCGCCAGTACATTAGGTTCTAATTTCCTATATTCTTCCAACCTCTTGTTCTCTGTCTTGGATTATAGCCACCCTAGTGAGTGTGAAGTGATATCTTACTGTGGTTTTGGTCTGCATTTTCGTGATGAATGATGATGGTGAGCACATTTCATATGCTTATTAGCCATATTCTTTTGTTTGAGATAGAGTCTCACTTTGTCACCCCCAGTAGAGTGCTGTAGCATCACAGCTCACAGCAACCTCAAACTCTTGGGCTTAAATGATTCTCTTGCCTCAGCCTCCCAAATAGCTGGGACTACAGGCATGTACCACAATGCATGTACCACAATGCTTGGCTTATTTTTTTTAGAGCTGAGGTCTCACTCTTGCTCAGGCTGGTCTTGAACTCTGAGCTCAAGCAGTCACCCACCTCAGCCTCCCAGAGTGCTGGGATTACAGGCGTGAGCCACCATGTCATTTTATTAGCCATTTTTATATCTTCTTTGGAGAGCTGTCTATTCAGATCCTTTGGCTATTTTTAAATTGGGTTTTTGTCTTCTTATTATTGAGTTGCAATGCTTTATATTTTAAGCATATATCTTATAAGATATATGATTGGCGATTTTTTTATTCCATTCCATGTGTTGTCTTTTCACTTTATGTTTAGTGTCCTTTGAAGCATAGTTTTTTTTTATTTTGATGATGTCAAGTTTATCTATTAATATATTTATTTTGTTGCTTGTATTTTTGGTGTCATATCTAAGCAACTATTGTCTAATACAAGGTCGCAAATATTTACGCCTATGTTTTCTTCTAGTTTTAGCTCTTTCTTCTAGGTCTTTGATCCATTTGAATTAATTTCCATGTATGGTGTGAGATAGAGGTCTAACTTCATCCTTTTGCACATGGCTATCCAGCTGCCCCCAAACCATTTTTTAAAAATATTATTATTTCCACATTTAATTATCTTAGCAACCTTGTCAAAAGTCAATTGACTATATCTATGACAGTTTATTTTCAGAATTCTATTCCCTTGACCTGTAAGTTTATCTTTATGACAGAATTATACTTTTTGAATACTATAGTTTTGTGGTATGTTTTGAAATCAAGAAGTATGACTACTCCAAACTTGATCTCTTTTTCAAGATTATGTTGACTATTTGAGTTCCCTTGAATTTCCATGTGAATTTTAGTTTGCTAATTTCTGCAGCAGAGCTACCTGAGATTTTGTTTGTTTTTTTTCAGGCAAAAAACTTACTCTATAGCCAAGGCTGGAGTGCAGTGGTGTCGCTGTAGCTCACTGTAGCCTCAGACTCCTGGGCCCAAGTGATCCCCATCTCAGTCTCCTAAGTAGCTAGCACTACAGACATGGGCCACCATGCCTGGCTAATTTTTTTTTTTTTTACAGACAGTTTCTCACAGTTCAACTGTGGATAAAATTAAGAATTTTTTTACAGACAGTTTCTCACAGTTCAACTGTGGATAAAATTAAGAATTTTCTTAATTTCATTTTTGCCTTACTCATTATTGCTATATTAAAATGCAATGGATTTTTTTATTAATGGATCTTAGCAATTTAATTATATTGCCCAGACTGGTCTTGAACTCCTGTCCTCAAGCATTCCTGCCACCTCACCTCCCCAAAGGGCTGGGATTACAGGTGTGAGCCAGCACACCTAGCCCTGGGATTCTGATAGAAATTGTTTCATGTGGGCAGATCAATTTTGGAAGTATTGTCATCTGTATTAGATTGCAACCACAACAAAGTTCCATAAACTGATTAACTTAAACAACAAACACTATTGGTGCTCAGTTCTGGGGGCTGGAAGTCCTAGGTAGAAGGGGTGGTTCCTTCTCAGGGCTATGAGGGAGAATCTGCTCATGCCTGTCTGCTTTCTCTTCTGCTGTTTCTTGGCGATAGTAGGTGTTCCTTGGCTGGTAGCAGCATTGCGCCAGCCTCTGCCTTCATCTTCTTCTGGTGATCTCTCCATGTGTATGTCTGTCTCTGTGTCCAAATTCCCCCTTTCTAATCCAGTTAGAGCCTGCTCTCGTGACCTCATCTTCACTTGATCATCTGCAAAAACCCTATTTGCAATAAGGTCATAAGACACAAGTGCTGGGGGTTAGGATGTCAACATCTTATGGGGGGACCCAATTCAACCCATAGCATCATCTTAACAATATTAAGTCTTCCAATGCATGAATCTGAGATCTTTCCATTATTTAGGTCTTATTTAGTAGTACTTAGCATTTTGTAGTTTTCAGAGAATAGTTGTTGCATTTCTTTTGTTAATTTTTTTCTTAGTGTTTTATTATTTTTGATGCTATTATTGTAAATGGGATTTTCTTAATTTCATTTTTGTCTTCCTCATTATTGCTATATCAAAGTACAATTTTTATATATTGATTTTTGTATCTTGAAATCTTGCAGAACTCATTTATTAATAGTTTTTCAGGGAATTCCTTGGGTTTTTCTCTTTGCAGATAGGGATAGTTTCTCTTCTTCCCTTCCAATCATTGCTTTCCTATTAATTTTCTTTGTCTTTATTTCCATATTGGGTTTTCTTTTTCTTCATATGGTACATATTTATGTAAGACACACCAAATCACTTCAGAACAAGGTGGGATCCAAAGGAATGTGTTTAAAAATAAAACTCATGCTTTATTAGTATAATCTTCTGTTTCTTTCAATTAACTCAGAGGTCTTGAATTCTGACAATAAAGTTTTCCTATGGAGAAATTTCAGAAAAAAATTTTCTGGTGATCTAGCAATTTAATTATCTACAAAAAAAATCAACAGCAATCACTCTTCAAAATGCAGCTTTGGAATAAGAGATATATACATATATGTGTATATTATGTATTTATATATTAGGTTATCAAGTATAAAATGCTCAATTTTGTTGTTGTTGTTGTTGTTACAGTTTTTGGCCAGGGCTGGGTTTGAACCTACCACTTCCAGTATATGGGGCCAGCAACCTACTCCTTTGAGCCACAGGGCTGCCCTGAAAAGCTCAATTTTCTAACATACTAAGTTTGAGAGTTGCTATTTCTGACATCTCAATTTGATCCTTCTTATTTCACTTTCATTGTGAAGGTACATCCTCGTTCTTTCAAACACACCTGGGGCTTGTGATTATCTTTTGACTTTTTTAGAAGAAATTTTTGTGAAACCATGGATAAGTCAAAAATGCATGTTGATTTTGAATAGGAGTTTCATCGTAGAAGCAATATAGTGCAGATAGTTTAAAACATCAATGAAGTGTCTGGGAAGGATGTGGCTAATGAATGCACAGAACATCTCTGGTTTGAGAAGTTCCATTCTGGTGATTTTAATCTTGAAAATAAACCACATGGGTGACCTGAGACCAAGGTGGACAATGATGAGTTGAGAGCTGCAGTGGAAGCATATCCATCTCAACCTACACATGAGTTAGCAGCAAGGTTTGACATTACTATTCCAGCGATTTTGGACCACTTGAAACAAATTGGCAAGGTAAAGAAGCTGAACAGATGGGTTCTGCATGAATTAAATGAGCATCAGAAGAGACATTACCTGAAGCTTGCTTTTCTTTGGTGCTATAATGTGAAGGCAAATCATTTCTCCACCATATTGTGAAGTGTGATGGAAAGTGGATTATTTTTGGCAATCGCAAGCACTTGGTACAAGGGTTAGATATAGATGAAGTGCCAAAACATAGTCCAAAATCAAATATTCACCAAAAAGCTCATGGTATATGTTTTGGTGGTCCAGTGCTGGGATTATCCTTTACAGGTTTGTAAAACCTGGTCAATAGATTTGGCAGGTGTTTACTACAACTAGTTAGATGAAACAATGAGGATACTTGCAATTAAGCGATCAAGACTGGTAAACAGAGACAGGCCAATCCTCTTGCAAGACAATACTGACCACTTGCCACACAGACAACGCTGTTTAAACTACCGAAGCTGGACTTAGAATCTCTCTGTCCGTATCCACCGTATTCACCATTCCTTGCACCAACTGACTATCACTTTTTCCAGGCTTTGGACCACATCTTGCAAGTAACAAGCTTTGGAAAATGCCTTTCTCAGTATCATTGCCTCTCACTCTCCGGGCCTCTTCACTGCTGGCATAAACACACTACAATTAAGAAGGCAAAACTGGGGTTTTGAGGAGGGAGGGGGGAAGATGGGTGGAGGGAGGGTAATTGGTAGGACCACATCTACAGTGCATCTTACAGGGGAGGGGAGGGGGGAAGATGGGTGGAGGGAGGGTAATTGGTAGGACCACACCACAGTGCATCTTACAAGGGTACATGTGATATTTACTAAGTGTAGAATATAAATGTCTTAACACAATAACTAAAAAAATGCCATGAAGGCTATGCTAACCAGTTTGATGAAAATATTTCAAATTGTATATAAAACCAGCACATTGTTCCCCATGATTGTATTGATGTACACAGCTATGATTTAATTAAAAAAAAAAGGAAGGCAAAACTGTGTCAATAGTTTAGGCACATGCTTTCATTAATTGTACTGTTCTTGCCTGAGATCTAATAAAACTAAACTTTGACTCGAAATTGGACATTTCATATTTGATGGCCTAATGTATATAGAGATTTCATCCTGGAAAAACCCACTAAAATTTAATTGAGCAATTAGAATTATAGTTTAATATATTTTAAATCTCAAATAATTTTAACCCTGACAACACATCAATGTTTCTATTAATTTCTCCATAACTTTAATGGTGGCTAATTTGGCACTTTGAGCTGTGAGACTAATAAGAGAGACGATAAGCTCCTTCCTCTTCCTCATTAAAGCAGCAGTATCGCTCTGGTATCCCCAGAGGATGGTCTGGCCTCCCTGCTATGAGACTGGTATTGCGTAAATAGGGCCTGGGATTTTCTTTGCTGTGGCTGATTTGCAGGAGGGTTCAGCCCATGAGACCTCCGTGCAGGGACCATACTCTTCTCTGCCAGCAAGTATCATCATCACTCAGGGTGAGGCCTCCCATCACTTACTGTCTTTCATCCTTGTTCTGATTCTCTATTGCTGGATGACAAAGTACCCCCAAACTTAGCAACTTTATTACATTACAATTTCGTGGATCAGGAATTTAGCACAACTTGGTTGGTTGATCTGCGGGATGTGGCACCGACTGAGGTCACTCAGTGGTAATTAGCTTGTAGGTGTCCTGGGCTGGTCTTACCTATAAGTCTGGTGACTTTGGTTGGTAGGGACTGGCTGGAAGGCTGGGCTCAGCTAGCACCACAAGCCAAAGTGCTGAAACATGGTCTCTCCAGCAGGCTGGTACTGGGGCAGTTGATTTGTTACCCAGCAGCTCAGAGCCCCTGGAGAGAGTGCTCCTAGAGAGGGGAGGTAGGCTGCTCATCTCTTATAGCCCAGGCCCAGAAACTGGCACTGCACCACTTCTGTTGTATTCTAGTAGTCAAAGCAATCACAAACTCACCCAGGGCACCCCATCTCACCTCTTCATGGAAGGAGTGTCAAAGAGTTTGGGGCCATCTTTAACCTGCTACAGTCACGTTCCTCACTTGAGCCCGTCCCTCCTAGGAAGCCTTTGTGTGTGTTTGATGTGCATCTGTGAATTTGAACATAACCTCTAACATGAATTCTGTAATTCTGCATGTACGTCACAGCCCTCGCATCTGATGGCTCTCGGATGGGTGCATCTACCGCACTTCTATGTCCCACAGGGATGGGCACCTGAGTGGCCAATGGCCCTGCCAGAAACAATGCCGAGTGAGCAACAGCTCACATGCTCCTTTTGGACAGAGAGTGTCTCTGGGCTGATACTAAGGAACAGAGTTGCTGGATCATTGGCAGAGGACTTCCGTGATCAACTACACACCGCGCTGCCAGATTGCACCCCCAAAGAGGCACCCCTGCCACACTCCCTTGAGGACAACCAGGGTTTTCTTTCCCCGACACAGAGGCCAACACTTGGCATTATCTGACTGTCTAATTTTTACTAATCTGATGGGCATACGGAGTAAAGTTTCATGTTGAACTTTTACAATGAAGCCTCTCACCTTGGGGGAAAATACGGGGGACAGAGGAAAGGAAGGAAAGAGGCAGCTGGCTGGGTGGGAAGAATTGGGAAATGGAGTTTTCTGGACTGCGCAGTACTCTGTGGAATCCTGGAGGAGGGCAGAGCATTTGCAGGTCACCTCGTGCAAGAGAGCAAAGTGCAATTAGACATTTGAAGTTGGCTTCCCAGGCAGCTTGGCCGGAAGGTGTCCGTTCCACAGGGCAAGGCCGGCTGTGTCTGCCTCCCCCTGGGTCCAGGATACAGAATGAGGTTCCAGCTCCTCGGTCCTTATGCTCAGGAAGATTGTTTCTCCTCCTGTTTCTTTCTTACTCCTTTCCTGGTGGCCAGAAACTCTATCTTTAGGGGAACCCATATAGTTTTCTTTTAATCTCCAGTCCCCTCTAATCCCTTTTCTGTTTCCTTTCGCTCTCTTTTTCCACCTCACAGAATGGATGTGGCCCAAAACCCAGGTCTTTAGGAACGCCTGCTGAGACCCGCTGCTTCCCCAGACTGGGGGACTCTGTCTCCTCCAGCTGCTGGGTTTCATCCAAGGAATCTCAGTCTTCTGACCAGAATATTTCCACTGTAGCCAGCAAGGTGTTCTAGCTATTAAGACAATTTGCTAAATTCCTTAAAGATGTGCACAGGTAGGAGAGGGAGATGTTGTTTAACCTTGCCTGCGGTTGGAATCCTCAGAGGAGGGCACAGTGGCTCAGCTCTTCCCAGGAAGAACACGCACCTCTCCTAGAGATACCTGCACTCCTGGCGAGGTGCAGAAAACTAAGTGGAATTGTTCTGATTAGGAAAGGAGGAGCCGTTGTGACCCAGCTGCATGCTGACAGCTGGAAGAAGAAGGGTTTGTTTCTGGTTTTGCTTCTTTCTTTGTTTATTTTTGGAGGGGGGAGATGGTTCCTGAAAGGAGGAGTGAGAGAGGCCAGGAGGGGAAAGGAAGCAGAGGGGATTGGAGACGGAAATGGGCCAGTGATAAATGCTTCATAGCAGGAGCTGCCTGCCCACCCTGGGGCTTCAGGGGAGAATCATTTACTTCAGAGATGACACCCTCCCTCCTTAACTGTGGACCTGCAGGAAACATCTGCTGAGCCTGACAGCTGTGTGCTGCTGGTGATCATTAAAAGATCAGCATTAAGTTGACATGGACAGAAAGGAAAAGGCAGTCCCCGGGGAAGACAGGAATGAGATGGAATGCTCAGTACGAACAGGAAATCAGTGCCTTGACCAGGAAAATATAAGCCCTGAGAGAATCCGGAAACATTTTGCAGAGGGCTGTACGCTTTGCCATTAATATGTGGACTGAGGGGCTCTCAGGAAGGAGGACCCCAGGCTCATGAACTTGGGAATATGCAACTAATGGCATATAGGGCACACATGGGCGGGAGTACGCATGAGCACGCATCCACAGACGCTCACACCCCTCCCCAGAACCAATCTCCTACAGCCCTGTTCTCAACCTTGGCTGCACATTTGAATTGCCCAGGGGCTTTTAAAAATGCCAGCTCCTTGGGCAGCACCTGTGGCTCAAAAGAGTAGGGTGATGGTCCCAAATACCGGAGGTGGCAGGTTAAAACCTGGCCCTGGCCAAAAAAAAAAAAAAAAAAAAATGCCAGCACCTTCTGCAACCTCCACTTCTTAAACCAATGACATCAGAATCTCTGGTGTCAAACAGGCATGAATCACATTTTCAAACCTCCCCAGAGCCGAGGAGAAAAGCTTCTTGACAACTCCAGCTTCCCCGGGAGCAGGTGCATTTTCGGCGTCCTGCAAAAGCATCACCCCTTCCCACCATGCCCTGTCCCCCAGACCTTTTTTCTCACTAGCTCTCTCCATCCCTGCCAGCAGCACCTCCTTCACAGAAAATGCAGAACACCCAGTTGAATTTGAACTTCAGAGAAACCACAGATAATTTTGTTTAGCAGAAGAGTGTTCCATGCAATATGCTCATGCATAGATTATTTGTAATTTATATAAAATTCAGATTTAACCATGATCTTGTATTTTGAGTTGCTAAATCTGGCAATCCTAGATGGGGGCAACTTAAAAAGACAAAGGAGAAAGATTTCTTCCCAAATATGGGAACAGAGATCTGGTATTAGGAGCAGCAGCAGACCTAGAGTATGGCCCCTGGGTTCCAGAGCTGGGGGAAGGGGGCCACTGAGAATCAGCAAAGCTCTTCGCTTTTTTCTCGCGTGTTGCTTGCACACTCCACCATGAGTTATAACCACCAGAGGGCGCACTCTGAGCGGGAGGGAGGAAACTGCTTGCCGAAGACCGGCAGGACCAGCGATGCCTAGGGACAATGTCAGCAATGCTCCTTTGGGGAAAGGAGTTATTAGTGTTTAACCAGGGGGTTCCAGAGAGATTTTTTTCATCTTTTAAACTAAATGATCTTAAGCATATGTGAGATTAGATGGGAGAGAAGTGTGAGCCCAGGGTAGAATGTTAAGAATCATAACCAGGCAGATATTTCTTTCAGTGATTCATTTTTTTTTAACTGCATATATAAAATAGTCAAACCACTCAGAATGCAACGTGAAAATCCTCCCTCTAATGTCCCCATTCCACCTGCCTTCTTGTAGTAACAAGTTACATATGTGCTATGGATCTTCCCAGAACTGCCTCTCTGCCTCTATGCAAATGAACATGTGAGATTATGGGGTGTTACACAAACGCCATCATGGTTTTTAAGCAGATATATAGATAATTTCTGCAAATATTTTTCATTTAACAAATTTTTTTAGGGATAACTTTCTGATGCATAATTTTAATTTCAATTAATGTTCATAATGACCTTATGAGGTAGGGGCTATTATTATCCTCTATTATACAGATGGAGAAACCATGGTACAGAGAGTCTAAGTAACTTGTCTAAGATCACACAGCAAGTAAGCACCAAAGATAAGATTTAAACCTACACCATCTGGCTTTGGAGCAGAAAAGCTTAGTCATTTTTTTCTGTAGTGCTTCATTTTAACCACTGCATCATAGTTCCTCCTAGAGATGGACCAGAGTGTATTTACAATCACTCCCCTTTTGATGCATATTTAAGGTGTGTTCAGATTTTTACTAGTACAGATAATACTGAAATGGGGATCCTTGTGTGGAGGCATGAAGGACTCTGCAGGGTAGTGACCCAGAGGTGGAGCATACAGGGTTACATTTTAGGAAATATTGCTAGATTTTGTTTCCAAAAGGTGGAAACATTTCCTGTTCCCTGCCTTTGTGTTAGAGTGCCCATACCCCTTTCTGCCACTAGGGGTGTGCAGGAGGAACAGCGAGGAGGAACAGAGGGGCACTGATGAGAATGGTCCAGGAATGGCAAGAAGTCCAGCGAGGTTGAAGGTCAGGGTTTACATGCAGCTTGTGAATATGACCTCCCTGTTTCATGTCCTGCAAATCTGATGGGCAATAACATGGTATGTACTTGTGGTTATGATTTGCATTTCTCCAGTCATCAGGGAGCACAAGCATCTTTTTGTATGTTTATGAGCTACTGGTATTTTTTCTTCTGTGAATCTTATGTTTATATTTTTACTCTACTTTTCTCAGTGGGATGTATATCTTCTTGATTTGTAGGTGTTTTGATAGCATAGGATATTTGTAAGTTACATTTGTTACAAATATTATTTCTGGTGTGTTGCTCATACAAACACAAGTTTTAATGACAGTAACCAGGGTTGTCAAATGGGACTAGAGGCTCTGTCAGTCATAGCTGGCGAACATGTTCACAAACTCTCTGAAGGACAGTTTAATAGATACCAAATGAGCCAGGCATGGTGGTTCGCACCTATAATCCCAGCACCTGGGAGGCTGAGGCAGGTGGATTGCCTGATCTCACAGATTCAAGCCCAGCCTGAGCCAGAGATGGCCTTTAGCCATCTCTAAAATAATAATAATAATAAAAAAACATAGCTGGGCATGTGGCAGGCGCCTGTAGTCCCAGCTACTTAGGAGGCTGAGGCAAGAGAATCACTTGAACCCAAGAGTTTGAGGTTGCAGTGAGCTAAGATGGCCACAGCACTCAACCAAGGGTGACCAAGTGAGACTTTGTCTCAAAAAAAAAAATAGATACCAAATGACTCTTAAATTATGTATATTCATTGATGCTGCTATTCTATTTCTATCCTAAGAAATTATCAGGGATATACATAGCAATTTAACTATAAAGATGCTCATTCTAGCTTTGTTAATAATGTAAAAATTTGAAAACCCTTAAATGCCTAGCAATAGGGCATTGGTTAAAAAATTGTATCTACATCACTAGCAAGAATACAATATTACTACTAAAAAAGATGTGATAGATATATATTTTGTAACCATATTATGAAGTTTAAAATTAGCATAAGAAATTTTGTCCAGTATTATTAAATTTTTTAAAAAAGTTTTGACAATTTAAGCTAAGATATACACCAAAATGTTGACAAATATTTTTTTCTGAAATGGGCTTTTACTACCTTCTTTTTGCTTATCTAAACTTTTTCTAAAGTTAGTTGAACAAATAAACATGAATTACTTTTATAATAAGAAATATATATACTTTTTTTTTAACTACTGGTGGCAGCCAGTTCCCAATGTTCCATCAGCTCTCGACGAACCTCACCTCCTGGTATTCATGCTCTTGTGTTTCTTCTCTCAAGTGAATGCTTGATAGCATGACCAATGGAGTACTACATAAATAATGGTGTATGATGGCCAAGGCTAAGTGATAAAGGCATTGAAACTTCCACCTTTCCTCTTGAATTCTTGCTCTGAGAAGCCATATTGGGAGGATGCTCAAGCAGCCCTGTAGAGTGGCTCACATGGAAAGAACATGAGGCCTTCACCAAAGCCAACACCAACTTGTCAACTGTCCTCATTAGCCACCACCTTGGAAACGAATCCTCCAGCCCCAGTCCAGCTTTCAGATGACCACTGTCTCAGCTCTTATCTTGAATGCAACCTCATGAGAGATCTGGAACCAGAACACCTAGTTAAACTGTAGGAAATTATGAAAGATGGTAAATGTTTGTGGCTGTTTTAAGGCACCAAGTTTGTGGGTAATTTGTTATGCAGCAGTGAATAACTAGTATAAAGTTTGGTACCAGAAGTGGGGTGATGGAATATACACTGACAAATGTGGGAATGGCTTTGGAACTGGGCAGAAAGCAGAGGCTGGAAGGACTTTGTAGAAAGTGTCAGAGAAAGTCTAAAGGGTATCAGAGAGGCTAAAAGCAAAAGGATGGTGGTAAGGGTTTAAATGAAAGTTAGGACAATGCATTGGAGCCTGGAAGAAAGGGAATTCTCATTATGGAGGGTTGAAAACAGCAGTACTACAGTGACATAAAAGGCTCATAAATTACTGATACATTTCAGAGCTATTAAGAATAGAGTATAAAAGTCTTACCACAACAAATAAGTAAGTGAAGAGATGGTTGTGTTACTGAGTTAGATGTAAGCATTCCACATTGTATATCAAATCAGCACATTATACCCCATAAATGCATTAATGTACACAGTTATGATTTAATAAAGGAAAATAAATAAAATCATTTTTTAAAGCTCATAAATTAGATGATCTAGCTAAGGATATTTCCATGCAAGTCAACATATTGGTGTTTTCCACTAAAGGTTTCTTAGTTGCTGCAGATACAAAAGAATCAGGAAAGGAGGCCTTGCACTTGGCCTCTGGGTGCGTCTCATTCAGCTAAGGAGCTGTGGCCTCCTTAGACTCCAGTGATGAAGGTAGAGAGTTGTCATTCCTGCTGATTCCCAGAAGGGGTCTCAGAGAGCTTGGGAGTGAGACAGAATCATG
This sequence comes from Galagoides demidoff, assembly GCA_963574575.1. NCBI lineage: Eukaryota > Metazoa > Chordata > Mammalia > Primates > Galagidae > Galagoides > Galagoides demidoff. The sequence continues at coordinate 13,350 of CAUYQV010081097.1, forward strand.
TTCTTATTCCCCCCAGAGTCTAGAGCAGATTAGGCCTTCGAAACGTTTCTAAGGGTAGGGAGGTAAGTGAGTAGCACCCAAAAGAACTGAAACAAGATCGCAGAGCTCCGCCCTGCTGGGTGGCCTGTGTGGGCTGTGAGAAGTCAGTTTGGACAGACACTAACACTATAAACTCAGTCCCACGCTCCATGGGCCAGATGTGGGGTGTACTTTGGGTGCCTGTTCCCCATAGGAGAGGGGCCTGGATAGGATTTGCAGATGGCAGGTACCCTTTATCTTTTTCTTCCTGAGGACAGAAACCACTCACATGCCCACCATCTCCCCTTTCAGATGATGCCACAACTGCTAGCCTGAACTTTGAAGTTATTTACCTTCATTTACATGTAATGAATATTTGTCTTTTCTGCTTATCTTGCCCTTTGGAACACATTCTTTTCTTTGGGGAACCCTCTCCTTCTAAGTCCCACTCTCTAGAGGAGTTGGAAACACTGATTCTCAGACAAGGGTGCAGGTGTGTGACCAACTGGGGGCATCTGGTTCTCGGGCCTCTGGACACTGGGACTCACACCACCAGTTTCCCTGGGTTTCAGGCCTTTGGGCTGAATTATATTGCTACTGGTTTTCCTGGGTCTCTAGGCTGCAGAGGACATATCCTGGGATGTCCCAGCATCCATATTCATATGGGCCAATCCTCCTAACAAATCTCCACTGTTAAATATTATTATATTTGTCATTCTACTTAATGTGATTATTATGATTATTGACACTATTGGTAGTTTGAGTAGTTGTAGAATAGTAGGTGTGCCCTAGCAGTTCATTTCCTCATTTTACAGCCTCTCTGTACCAGATGCGGCCAGGGGCTGCTTCCCACGGTGGTGGTGGAGGGGCAGGCCTGGAAAGCGCGAGGCAGTACCCCGTGGCTTTTGGCAGTGCCCTTACCTAACCACTAGAGGGCGCGCGCGACTTCTTCTTGTTCGCGCCGCGGGTTCCCCAGAGCCCCAGATGCTGGCGTTTGGCGGCCAGACCTTCGCCCGTGTGGGCTGCAGGAAACCTGCCAGGCCGGGTGGAGAGCGTCAGGGGTCTCTGGAACCCAGCTCAGTTCTCTGCTCTCTTCTTGTTCTTTCCTGTGTAGTTGGTTGTTGGCTCACGGATAGGATTGAAAATGGATAAAATTCAGATGAACTCCATTGACCGCAGCTAGGGAAACACAGTTATGTCAACCAGCTCATACCACCAGCTCCACGATGTCACAAAGAGTTGCCCACTGCCACTTCTGGGCTGCCCATGGGCCAAATTTGGCTCCCAGGTGTCCTCGTCCAGCCTCCATGCTGTCTGAAAAACAGAATTGGGAACATTTAAAATGGAGAGCTCTGTAAAACTGGGAGAGTTTACATAAAAATTAATTTCTGCCTTTTCTTATAAAATAAGATGAAAGATGCCCAAATCCTTACATGGCAACCTCTGTGTGGGGCTGTGGAGCCAGGCGGTACTCCTTTTGAGATGGGCCTGCCCCTGTCTCATCCTGTGGCCACCTCCACTGGCTTATGTCACCTGCCTGGCCCTGTAGGCATCTGGGTTTGCCATCCAAACTTATAGATGCTCTGAGTATGAGTCAGTTCACCTCAACCACATTTTCTGTTCAACTTCAGTTTGTAAGAAAAGTCCTGGAGATAGCGAGGTTTTCTGGGGAAAGGTGTTGTCTTTTTAAAATAGTGTATGTGTTGCATGCACCCCTGTCTTAATTACAACCACTATAGAAAAAAGGCAGGTGCTTTAGTTCAAGCCTGGCTGTGTGACCAAGAATTGTCACCTCATTGTTCTATGCTCTGGTCCCTTGCCTGTGAAGGGGACATTAACATCCCTATAGAATGCTTTGAGAACGAGGGAGAGGCTCCGTGTCAAAGCACTTAGCGGAACCCCTGCACACAGTAAGAGCCAACTAAGTGTTGGCTATTAGTACATGGACTCGTGATTATGGGTTGTGCATCACTAATCTGAAAATTCAAAATCGGAAGCATTTCTGGTCCCCGCATTTCAAATAAGGTCCACTCAAGCTGTACTAGTTACACAGAGTAGCTGAATAAATACGTGTAGACAACAAGGCCAGTGGTTCTCAAACTTGAGTGCGTGTCAGAGGCACGGGAAGGTCCCACCCCCTGTCTGATTCAGTAAGTCTGGGCAGAAGCCTGAAAATGGGCATTTTAACTTGTGCCCAGGCAGCTGCCAATCTGCTGGGACCACTTTGAGAACAGCAGCTCTGCCTGAAAAGGCAAACTTACCCAGACTGTTTGTGTTACTGTAAGGAACACAGGGGCTGGGTGATTTTCAAAGGAAAGAGGGCAATTTGGCTCCCAGGTCTGCAGGCTGCTGGAGAAGCATGGCACCAGCACCTGCTCCTGGTGAGGGCTTTTAGGCTGCTTCCACTATGGGACATGGAATTGGGATGTGCAGATCACACAGCAAGACAGGAAGCAAGAGACAAGCTCTTCTTCACAATGAGCTGTCTTGGGAACTAGGAGTGAGAGCTCACTCACTCCCACACCCCACAGAGGGCATTAATCTATTCATGAGGTATTTGCCCCCACAACCTCAACACTGCCCCTTTAGCCCCACTGCCAACACTGGGGATCAAATTTCATCATGAGGTTTCTAGGGGTCAAAAATCCAACCCATAGCACTTACCGATTTTGAAAAAGTGCTTACACATTTGCTTATTTCTCTTTGAAAGAGTCATGGTAAGTATAGAACAGGGCCTAGGAAATAATGCTCAAATACATTTTATAATTGTCAACATTAAAATGGGGAATAATCAGGAAAACCTACAAACTAAAACTAAAGAGAAGGATGTAGGCAGAAGGCGGTTTTGGGTCTTTGGGCTGGGAGGTTTCAGGAGTTACTCTATTTTAACGCCCTCTATAAGCCTTTAAAGAAGGAATAGTTGAGAAAAACTGTTCTTAGAAATGCAGGGCCCAGTGCCAGTTTCCCCAGGTCTGAAGTAAGAGTGACCCCAACAACCTACGTGTCTGACTCCACGTGGTCTGTGATCTTCCCACTCCCCAAATCCCTCTGCACTGTAGCTAATCCAGGTTTCAACACATGTGGAAGTGACCCTGTCCTGCACCTGGTGTGTAAGAGCGGTATTCAGGGCCATGGTGCAGAGTCACAGAAGGACGGGCATGAAGGCCCCATAGGAAGGAGGGGAAGGGAGGCCTTCAGGAGGGCTGGGTCCGTAGGGCACGTGTCCAGAAGGATTGCAGTGACCCTGGTTTGATCCATGGCATGTGCATCCACAACCCACCCCAGCCCTCACCTCTGGGATTCCTGCAGGGCAGATACTGAATGGGCAAAGAGACCCAAGTCAACCCCAAATCTAAATGGACTGGAGGTTTTGGAGGGTGCTGATCCAAGACCCCCTAAAAGGCTCAATACCATTTCCATCCTATGGTAGGTAGAGGATGTGTCCCAGGTTTTTTCAGCCCCATGGCCAAGGGTAGCTGCTCAGAGAAGGTGGAGACAGAGCTTGGGATTGCCCAAGGGTAATGGAGCCGGGCTGCTGTTAGCTGAGCTGACCACGCTCATGCAGCCATGTTCCAACCAGAGCTCCAACCAGAGTCTAATGACTCTGAATTTAAACCTGGCCTTCCTGATAGTTAGGAAGGCATATTTGTCAAAGGAATCCCTTAGAACCTATTTCACTTAACACCTTGCTAGCTTGTTTTGAATTCTTTTTTTTTTTTTTTTTTTTTTTTTGAGTCAGAGTCTTGCTCTGTCACCCAGGCTAGAGTGCCACGGCCTCAGCATAGCTCACAGCAACCTCAAACTCCTGGGTTCAGGCAATCCCCCTGCTTCATCCTCCTGAGTAGCTGAGACAACAGGCACTTTCTATAAGACCCAGCCCAGTTTTTTAATTTTAGTAGAAAAATGGCCTCACTCTTTTCAGTCTGGTCTCAAACTCCTGAGCTTAAAGGATCCTCCTGCCTTGGCCTCCCAGAGTGCAAGGATTACAGATATGAGCCACCACCAACCTCAACTTGAGCTCTTAACTATTGATAGCTATGATAGATGGTCCTACTCGGGCCCTGCATTTGCAGGGAAAAAGCTACCCACCAGTACTGAGAACACTGCTGGCATGTGTGTGCAGTAGGCACTCAACAAATACGAGTTGAAATGATGAACTTGTGAGGCTAGGGTGGAGCATGAAGGAGTGAAGGGCTGACAGCTGTGACACACAGGGTTTCTTTGGGGGGTAATGAAAATATTTTAAAATTGATGGTGGTGGCTGGGTGCAGCACTCTGGGAGGCTGAGGTGGGTGGATTGCTTGAGCTCAGGAGTTTGAGACCGGCCTGAGCAAGAGTGAGACCGCATCTCTACTAAAAAAAGTATTAACTAGCTGGGTATCGTGGCAGGCTCCTGGGACACCCAAGGAGTCCTAGCTACTTGGGAAGCTGAGGCAAAAGGATCACTTGAGCCTGGGAGTTTGAGGTTGCTGTGAGCTATGATGATGCCACAGCACCCTACCCAGAGCAACAGAGTCTCAAATAAATAAATAATAATAAAAACTAATAAAATTAATGGTGGTAACACATGCACAACTTTGTGAATACACTGAAGACCATTGAGTTGTATATTTTAAACGGATTTGGCACATGGTATGTCAATGAGATCTCTAGAAAGCTGCTAAAAACGTTAACAGGACCCTCCCTCCAGAGACTTAGAGGCACACTGCCCTACCTCTAAAGCCACTGTTTCATGTCCAGTGCCAAATGCAAGTCTTCACGTCATGCACATCTCTGATCCTCTGACTGCTCTGTGACGCTGATGTCTTCTGCATTGGAGGGCACCAGAGGCCCATGGTGTTAACTGACTTGCCCAGACGTGCCCGGCAAATTAAGTAGCAGGGGCTGGATTCTAACCCAAACGACTGTGGCCTTGTGCTGCCACAAGGGTCTGGTCAGGATCCTGTGCTCAGCCAGCAGAAGAAGCCAGTTGACTGGCTTCCATGAAGCTCCAGAATGTCTCGGCCTCCCAAGAGGGACGCCGTCAGCTTCACAGCCCCACCACTGGATGCGTGTGGTTCCGTGTTGGTTAAACTTAGAGATGGAATTTTGTGATGAGGCTGCTACGCTGAGAGAGAGTCCTGAGTGTCCTGGGAAAGGGCCCAGTGGCCTGTTAGCACTCTAAGAAGCCAGTTAGTTATCCGGTGCCTGGGGGGGATGGATTGGACACATGTGTCACATGGTATGAACGAGCCACCACACTGGACCCTCATCACCAAGGAGCAGGGAGTGCACCCCCCTCACAGGTGCATTGGAGGATGCTCTCCGCGCTGATCTTGCTGGATCCTCTTGGAGCATCCAGATTCTATCTATCCAACCTTCTATCTTCCCACTGCCCTCTCCCCAGGTTGCTTTGTGGGCCTCTTGTTGCTAATTGCAGAGGGTCCTGGTGTCAACAGTTTCTCCCAGTTCTCATCTTAAATCACACAGCACTACCAATTTCTGAAGAGGATGCACTTTCCTCCAATATTCTCTGCAGAACACCTGCTCTGAATCTGATTCCCTGGAAGGCTGCCTCCCTGTATTTGTGAGACCTTCTTGTTTTCACCCTTCCAGGGTGAAATTACTCCAGGTCCTCAATAGGCCAAATCAAGGATACTTCTTAAAAGGTTAACAGCTAGATGGAGTATCCCTTTGCCTCTCCCTCCTTCCTTCGTTCCATATCCGTGAATGCTTAAGAGATAGCTGGAGCCCCAACAGCTATTTTGGGCCAAGAGGCAAACTAAAGACCAGAAGCAAAGGCAAAAAATGCTGTAGTAGAAATAGTGAAGGAACCTGATGCTCAGTGACCACAGAGACACTGTACAAGTCTTGGACTAACTACTCCTGGAACTGTTTAAAATGAGAAAGATCAGCACTAGTAAGTATGAGCCACTGCTCTTTTAGGCACTGTGCATCGCAGCAGATAAGGTTAATCTTAATGGAAAGATTGTCCCTCCCAGGGTGCTGACGTTTGTCTGGAAAACCTCTTCCTCTCTCTTCATGTAGGATGGATACTCAGTAAACTGCCTGAGCCCATGTTGTGGGCCAGAATGTTCTGTTTTTTGAGTTCTTCTTCAATTTCCGGTGGTTTATAAAATTGTTTATTATTAATAACAGAAAAGTGTTTGCTGCCTTGTGTCTTTTGAATGCATATGCTTTTCAGATGGTCTCCCTACTTCTCTTCTGAATGCAGTGTTCAGCTGGGCTGCTGGCCCTGTATGAAGGTACAGTTGTGTGTGAAGATACAGTTGTCCTGGCTGACAAATTTAAAATGCTACTATTAGATTTGCGAGCAGATGCTGCTTCCAGGCCAACTAGTGCACACCTGCTCTGTCCCTGACTGCTCCCTACAATCCCTAGATTCATATAAGCCAGTAGTGAAAAGGATAACACCTGGCGAGGTGAGGGTGAGAGGCCCTGCTCTAACCCACCTGGCTAGCATCTGTGCTGATGGATGATGTATGGGAGACCCGTAGTCACAGACTTTGAATATCACTTCTGCGTCCAGGTGTGTGGTGGGAGGGGCTAGGGTTTGGGCTGGGACATGTTGGTGTCCAGAGCCACGTCCCTTTCTGCCTATTTGATGGTGCCCTGCTGACTCTGATGCTGCCACCTGCCACCAGTAAACTCATGGCTTGTTCTTTGGAGTCAGATACACCCCCAAGGAGATACAGCCATCTCCCTCTCACTGATCTGGTCTTCCCTGGACACTCACTGGTGATGGCCCCTGAGTCTCACACCTTGTCCTCCATTCACCCCACTGGCCTGAAAGACCACCCTCTTCACCTAACTCTCTTCACACATGCCATGTGGACACAGAACAGGTGCTGTCAGAGTGCTACCAGCTGGGACTCCTTCTGCTCCAGAATATGCAGCATCCCTGGGTGCTTCAGAGCAACCCCCTCCAAGATTCCTTGTTTCTGGAATTCTTCTCACCCTCTGTGGACTTTTCCTCCCCTCTCCTTGATGCTCGGCAATAGAGCCCTCACCTCCTATTCCCTCACCACGTAGAGAAATTTCTCCATTTCTTTGTCTTAACACCTTCTGTTTAGGCCAGTTCTCACCGAAGGATCTTTGGAGGACATTTTGGAAATCAGTGAAACATATTCAGTTATCTCAAAGATTGGTGGGGAACTAGTGGCACTTAGTGGATAGTAGTTGACATTCTTTTCAGTTTTTGCTATAAACTTATTGAACTATGTATATCATAAGTGCACACTCAGTGAATTTTCACAAAGTGCACATACCCATGTAAGTAGCACCCAGACCAAACCCAAGATTATCAGAAACCCTGGAACCTCCAGTACCCTCTTCCAGCCACCATGAGCCATCAGGACAATGACTACCTGACTTCTCACATTGGGAATTCATTCTCCTGTTTTTGAGCCTCTCCTACATAGAATCATGCTGTGTGTACTCTTTAGTGCCTGGCTTCTTTCACTCTCTGTCATGGTTGTGGGATTCCTCACATTGCTACACGTAGTTTTTGAAGGGCACATAGATTGTTTCTGGTTGGGAACTCTCATAAACAGTGCTGCCTTGAACATTTTTACATGTTTCTTGATACACAGATGTACACATTTCTGCTCAGAATATACCTAAGAATAAATATCTGGATAGTGGGTCAGGTTTATGGGCAGCCTTAGTAGCTACTGCACAGAATTTTCCAATGTTTTATCATTTAACATTCCTACCTGCATGGTATGAGGTTTCCCATTGCTGTACTTCCTTGTCAACACTTAGTATTGTCTGTCAGTTTCATTTTAGCCATTCTGGGATATATGCTGTGCTATCACTTTATGGTATTGGCCATTTGGGTATCCTCTTTTGTGAAGGGCCTCTTCAAGTCTTATGGCCAGTTTTCTGTTGACTTGTTTGCCTTGTCTATTACTGATGTGTAGAACTTTATATATCTTGTATATGACTTATTTGATGAATATATGGATTGTAAACATCTTCTGTCATTCTAGGACTTGTCTTTTCATTCTCATAAAGGTTTCATTTGATGAAACATTTTAAATAGTAAAATTAATCAGCTTTCCCTTTATAGCTAAAAGGTTTTAGTTCTATTTGAGTAATCTTTGCTCACCCCTTTGTGTCTCCTTAGAATAAATATAACTTTACCTTTCCCGTTTAGATTTGCAATTCATTTCCCACACACCTTTTGAAGAATCCATCAGACACCCACATAGGTGGGAAACCTGTTTATAATGATCTGATGTAGGGCCTAAGTCAGCTTTACACATAAACACAAAGTAGTTTTTGCACTGTTTAATATACACTGAATTTCCCAGAATGTAACTCCTGTGTAAATTTAGAGAAGATTGTATTTTGTTTTATTTGGAACTTTATCAAGATTTGAATCATCATTTCAGAAAAAGTATATCACTGACAACAAAACTGCTTGAGGTACATGAGTAACCCCTAGAACATGCCTGTGTTGGTTTGAGTTCTAACTAATTCTATGTTTTATAAAGACATATAGACTTTGTTAACTTTTATTTCAAACAATTAACTATAAAAGAAAAGTTCCAACTATCTTCAACTGAGTAGTATCTGATTTTACTTAAATCTAAACTCATTTATTATAAGCCTGTGTCTGATCACTTCAAATACATCCTTTAATGTGGTTCTGCCTGTGTCTATGTATTGGCATACATATTATTTTATGATAAATTATTTGCATGTCTCTTTTCTATTACAACTAAGAAATATATTAATATTAATTGAAGTGAGGTAATTATGCGTGTAAATATATTTCATTTAATTGCAAGATGATAGTAGATGGAATTTTATAAAATATTTGCTATAAAAAAGAGCCATTGATTTGATTGACTGAGATCCTGTCATCAGCTCTTCTCAGAGAACATCACATTTCAAGTCAAATGGGTACATTTAGCTGTTTTTCCAGCCTTAGGGGCAATTCTCCCCTAACATGGAATTCCTCTTAGACCAGGGGAGATCAAGGTAACATTTTTCTTCCCATTACATGTGTCCCACACTAGTCCCTAGGTGGGTGGGTGGGTGAGTGGGCCTACTGCTCATGGCCACTTCACCTCCAACCCCCTGCCTGAAATCTCGCATAGGAGTGCTCTGATTCTTTGTTGAATTGAATTTCACAGTTAGGAGGGTCTGAGTTCAAGCCCCAGCTGTGCCCCAAGCTATCTGTGTGGCTCCAGGCAATGTGTCAGCCATCTGAGAGCCCACTGCTTGCATTCATTGAATGAGTTAAAGCAAACATATCTGGCATATTTCTGAAAGTTAAAGGTAATAATAAATGCTGATTGTACTGAGTGCTTCTTCAGGGCATCTCTGCTGCCAAATGCCTCAGGAGGAGACTCTTCTTTCATCCTGGAAACCCTGTCATGAGTATGGAGACCACTCTGACCCCCACTTTACAGATGCAGAAAGTAGAAGGGTAAGTACCTGTCCCAGGCCACAGAGTTGGTTAATGGCATAGCTGAGTCTGATTAACTCCCATTAAATGATTAGCTTATCTCATAGGGAAAAAAGTGCCCAACACAGAGAAGACACTCGAAACAGTCTCAGCTCTTGCCTATAATGTGCCCATCAGTTGTGAAGTTCTGAACACCTGCATCCATGATTGCCTCTCCCCACGGCCCCAGGAACTAGTAACATGCCCTTGGTTTGACTCCATCTAATGGATGCCATTGTGGCTTTTAAACCTGTTGATTTCTAATATCCCAGCTGCCTAAATTTGGCAGGATTTGTCAACAGGACACTAGTAACACTGATGTCAATTTTAATTTACCTGCATATGCTATAGAAAAGGGTGTAGTCTGTACTGGAATGCATGCTGATGTTTACCTTTTAAAAAAATCCAATCCTATAAGCAACAAAAAGCACAGTATGTCGAAAATATTTCCAAGCCCAGGCCACTTATGCCTGGAAATGCCTGACACGATGAAACACAGCGAGTCCCCTGAGGGCTGGTGTAACAGGATTTGACCTGCAGGTCCAGATCCTTAAGAATGTTGTCTGATGTAGACCAAGGTCAGGTTTGGTAAATATAGTGGCTTCCAGCGCAAAATAGACTCTACTTCCCAGCAGGTGTGGTTGCTGAAACTTTCCATTTTTGAAAACGATTGCGGGCTAGGAGAATTTAGGGAGCTTTGTGTAAGGTGGTGTCATGGAGGCCATCCAGCACCTGAACTTGTGTGGTTGTTAGAAAACAGCAGGACCTTGGGGTTTAGAGCTGACTTTAAGGTTGAGCTGTTGCTGTCACCCAGTAGGCAAGATGCCTCGGGTCCTTTGCTTCCTTATCTGTTAGAGACACAGGTCGGATTAAGGGAATCCCTAAATCTTCCCCATGTCTACATCTCCAGGATGCCACAGGAGCTAAGGAGGGTAACACCCCATTAATTTGGATCAGTTGGTGCTAGGTAACTTTGTGAACAAGTCAGAACTTGTTTCCCTACTAGCTGTGTGACCTAGGCCTCTCACTGTACCTCTCTGAGCCTTAGTACAATTGGGATACTGATGCCAGTCTCACCGGGTTGCTATGAAAGTAAAATTTAAAATCCCTAAACATAAATACAGTAGAACTTCTGTGAGTTGGCCCCCAAGTGACTGTAATAAACAAGCATCATACAGAGATGATCAACATAAGAAATCAGGCCTGGGCAGTTCCTATGGCTCAAGCAGCTAAGGTGCCAGCCACATACACACGAGCTGGCAGGTTCGAATCCAGCCTGGCCTACCAAACAACAATGACAGCTGCAACCAAAAAACAGCCAGGCATTGTGGCATGTGCTTGTGGTCCCAGCTACTTGGGAGGCAGAGGCAGGAGAATCGCTTGAGCCCAGGAGTTGGAGGTTGCTGTGAGCTGTGATGCCATAGCACTCTACCCAGGGTGACAACTTGAGGCTCTGTCTCAAAAAAAAAAATTAAGAAAGAAAAAGAAATAAGGCTTCCTGTATTGATATGTACATGGGGTACATGTCTGGTCTGTGAAAATTTGGTCAACTTAAAGAGTTGGTCAAGGTAAGAAGGTGACGGAGGTCAACCTAAGGAGGTGGTCAACGTAAGAACTATGGAGGTTCTACTGTAGATGCTCAACAAAGATCAGATTCTTGCTATCACACAGCCCTCCTTCTCTTTTTCCCACGTTCACCTCGACGGTCAGACCATCATGACCCACGCCCCACCCTCGCTCATCCCCCTTTTCCATCAGGATGAAGAGTCTAAACACTCAAGTCTTCTGCTCCAAACCAGCATCCACTCCTCGACCAACTATCACAATGGAACCACCTGATAAAATGATGTAATTATTGTGTCACTTCACGGGAACAGTTGCCCTCAGCATTCTAATGGCAATATGTCAGTGCCCAGAACAGAGAAGAATCAGAAATTTAAATATGGCAACATTTGATGCAAAATTACATTCCCAATGATGGTAGAAAAGGAAGTATTTGGAATGGTTTCTCTTTTCAGTGTTTATTATGCATTTGAGTAGCTGGTCCCTCCATGTAATCATGTTCCATGATCTCTCTCTTTTTCCTCATAGGAAAATAATCCACTTTATTTTTTATTTATTGATTCCATCTCAGGAGTTTTACCAGTGGGTAAAGTGTTAGAGCTGGGATTCTTGTTTGCTTTCTGCCGTCAGCCACCCCAAATTCTTTTTGGAAGTAGGTGGAGCATAAATGAAAAAATTGGTAAACAGAATTCTTTCTTTGGTCTCATATAGACAAGCCTAAGTCTCTTTGGGCTATTCCATGGCTCCCAAACTGTAATTATTGGTTGCTTTTTTCAGTGTCCCTCTGAACTCAGAGACTTTAGTTGTTCTAAATTCATTTGGGATCTTTCTGGACCCAGGAATTAAAGGTGACTCTTCATTCCTGTAAGTCAGAGACTGCCTCAGCTAAGCAGACATTCTGGACTGTCTGCATGCTGTGTGGCCAGGTAGGCCAATTAAAGCTGCAGCCTCGCATCCTCCAGATGAGAGTTCAAGATGGTTTGGGAGGAAGTAAGCGTCTTTATTAGTCTTATCCCCAGGCTGGAGGACCCTTCCCTCCTGTGACTCTGATCCCTGAGGTCCTGGAGTCAAGGAGATTAATGCAGAGAGGATTGGGCCCAAAGAATCATAGGTGGTTTTATCAGTCATCAAGTCACTGTAACATCATATAATTTGCCCTGAACCGTCATGAAAGCAAGAGAGTCCCTTCCCAAAGATTCAACAAGCTGAACCATAGTACAATAGCTTCCCAGTTCTCTTTTGTGATCCTCACCTCCCTACAGCACACCTTGTGGGGAATTGAGGATGATGGGTGAGCATCTGACCAGGAGACTTTGGTCTTTAAACACAACAGTAAAAAGGAATCATATTCGCTGAGCACTGAGCATGCATTACTTCACTCCATCCTTGCAACAGCTCTCTGAAGTAGGCACCATCCTTATCCCCATTTCACAGATCAGATGACTAAGGCTGAGCAGGGCATGTAGGTTTCTCAGACTAAGTGAGACATTCAAATCCAGATCTGACCGACCTCAGAAGCCTTACTTTTCATAATTGCACAAATCTTTTCACTTTGTTCTGAGCCTGAGAGGTTGATACTACAATATTCGGATTTCTGGTGGCCACACCATATTTGGAAGATCTGAAGTACATACACAGCGGTAGAGGATGGCAGTCAGAGAGCCATGTGGATAGAAAGGCAGGCTCCAGGACTAGATAGATGGCTCAAGTTCAAATGTATGTATGTATGTATGTATGTATGTATGTACGTATTTATAGACAAGAGTTTCAGTCTGTTGTCCAGGCTAGCGTGTCGTGGTGTCAGCCTAGCTCACAGTAACCTCAAATTCCCAGGCTCAAGTGATCTTCTTGCTTCAGTCTCCCAAGTAGCTGGAACTACAGGCTCCCATCCCAACACCTGGCTGATTTTTCTATTTTTAGTAGAGATCGGACCTCACTCTTGCCCAGGCTGGTCTCAAACTCCTGAGCTCCAGGGATCCTTCCTCTTCAGTCTCTCGGAGTGCTAGGATTATAGGTATGAGTCACTGTGCCGCACCTTAGGTGTGAATTTAGCCCCAGCACTAACTAACCATGTGGCATGGGCAAGTCACTTAACCTTCCATGCCTTTGTGTCTCATCTGTGCAAAGGAATGCAGCAGTGATGGGAGATGCGATGCCCTGGGGGACGTAGAGTACATGGGGGTGTTGTCTCCATGGACACTCGCTGCTTCCTTCAATCCCACCACCGCCATCCACTCAGTATCTCCACCCAGATGTCTAACAAGCTGTGTGCTTCCACGGTCAGAGTGGTCCTCTTTGCCTTGCCTCCTGAGTCTGCTCAGACCTCAACCTTGCACGTCACCTGAAGTCAAAAATTTTGGAATCACCCTCAATACCTCTCTTTCCCTCACTCTTTGTGTTTAACTCACCTGCAGATCTTTTCGACTTTCCCTTTAAAACTTATCCAGAATCCATCCTCTTTCAACACTTCCACTGCTACTGCCTGGTCCAGGTCAAGGCCATCTCCCCCTGGCTGCCCCTGGCCATCTCTGCTTGCCAGGCTCTCTGCTTCCTCTCCCGCCAGTGACTACATTCTGCAGTGGTCACAGTGACAAGGAAGGCAGATCACGTGACTCTACTCCAGCTCCTCTGTGTCTCTCTAGCTCCCCCAGGGAAAACGTCAACATTCCAATGTTGGTCCCCTGCCACACTTCCTCATATTCCTTACTTTTCAGCCCTGTGGGTCACTTGTGTTCCCTCTTAGAGCCCCTGGCCCTGTCCCTCTGGCTCCTGAAAACTCTTCCAAAGAAATCTGCCTGCCTCACTCATTCTTTTACCTCCTGTGGTCTCTGCTCATGCACCACTTCATCAAAGCAGGTTTCCCTGAGGACCCTGAATTAAAAAACAAGCTCCTAGTTGTCTGGTTTTGATTGCAAGTGCTATAAACCAACAGGCAACCAAACCTTTCCACCCTCCCTCTCTAGGACTTTGCTTCCTGCCAGTATCTCTGAGGAATGGGTTATCCTCAGATCAAGCGCAGGAAAGGAGAGAGTGGCAAGGCGCCTGAGAGATGTATCTGATGGAAATGTGTTTACTTCAGTTATGTAGGAAGATAGTATTAGATAAATAAGTATATTTTATGATTTTTGCTGAATAGAACATCACCCAAGTGCTATTTTGGACCAAGGAATGCTAAGAAATGCATTTGGGAACAAACTTGAAAGGTACTCAACCTCCCTCCCAAAATAACACCCAAGATAAGGTTAGAAACGCAAACTCGGGTCTTGTGAAGGTCAGAATACAAGCATCTGATTGCAGACCCTCACGAGACCTCACGACAGCCACAGTGAGGGGTTTTTTAAAGGCATGAGGAAAAATGAAAGAGGTGAAACAACAAAAAGGCAGGAGCTGGAAAAGCGTATGGAAGAGTAACAGGCCGAGTGAGCCTGACAGCGCCCTGTCCCTAACTGGCCGAGTGAGCCTGACAGCGCTGGACCCCAGCCCACCAGCAAGAAAATCCAGGATGCTGAGGACAACTCAGGAACCACATACTTCTGGGGCTAAGAGAAAAGTTGTAGGGAGAGACTGTAAAATCATAGAGACAGGGTGAACTCTGTTTAGAGGTCATTAGAGCTTGGATCCCCTCCCCAACTTACACAGATAGTGCCTGTCCCTCCCCCACTCTGGCAGAAGACTGACCATATGCTTATCAAGGAGGGTAAAACAGAGAGGATTCTGGACTATGAGACATCAGACCCAGTTGAGACCAGGCGTATCATAATGGGAACAGGAGTATTCAGGGCCTGGGGACATACTGGATATTGAGAATCCTTCTCTCCCCATTCCTCCTTCCTCACTGGGCTTCCAGATGCTTACAGCCAGCCTTTGCCCTCTAGATGGGAGAACGGAAGGATCTTGTCTGCTAAGTCTGATAAACCCAGATGGAAAGACATAAAGTTAATTTCTGGAGTTACTCCTCATATTGGCAAAGCCTAACACCTCCCAATAAAGCTTGTGTTTGAGAAATTCCATCCATTCAGACCATTACAGATGAACAAACATCTGAAGAAAGCTTCTTCACAGAACAGAGCAAACAAATGAGAGCAATTTAGGGGAAACAGAAATTACACAAGGGAAAAAAATTCAAAAAAACCAATCACTGATAACCTTTGAGAGAAAAGATAAGACCTTGAGTCAAGCATAATGGCTCATGCTTGTAATCCTAGAGGTTCGTGAGGCCAAAGCAGACAGACCAGCTTGGACAACAGCAAGACCTCATCTCTACAAAATAATAATAATAATATATAAATAATAAAATAAAAATGTTTAAAAGACACTACATCTATGAAAGAACAGAATGCTACAAAACAAGAACATTTACAACACAAAAGCTATTTCTTGAAAATCAAAAATGTGAAAAGAGAAATTAAAGCTTTATAGAAAAATTAGTAGATAAACTTGAGGAAAACTATCAGAAAGTAAGTTAGAAAGACAAAGAGATGGAAAGGAGACAGAAAATAATTAGAAGCCAAGCCTAAGAAGTCTAGCATGCAAGTTAAAAGTACTGAGAAGAAAGGATAGTGCAAGCAGGGAGGAGAGGAGATTCATCAAAAAAAGAAAATGAAAGGATATTTCCCAAACTTGAGGAACACAAATCTCCAGATAGAAAGGGAACGTCAAGATCATCATATAACAGATGACAATATTCCCACCCAAAGGTATACTATTATAAGACTTTCAGGATACTGGAGATCAAAAAACATGATACCACGCTTCTGAAGGGAAGAAGAAAAACAGGTCAGGAATTAGAATGAATGCAGAATTCTCAATGACACACAAGGAGAAAACCAAACCAACCACCACCACCAACAACAACCACAAAGGAGGCAGTGACCTCAAAATTCTAAAGGAAAAATTTTTCTAATCTAGAATTCTATATCTATAATATAGATAATTCTATATCCAGCCCAATTATCACTTGGGAGGGTGTGCTCTTCCAAATGAAAGAGTAAACTAAGGGCAGGTGTGGGGGGGAGCAATGCTATATGTGTTAGTGATACCAGATTTTTCTCCTCCTGGCAGGGTTCTTAGTTGTGAATTCACAGGCCACAGGCAAGCAGAAGCAATAGATAGAGAGATAGTTTAAGATAGGAAAGTTTCCAACACATTAGAAGGGGTCCCAAATGTGTTACCATTGCAGCTCATCTGGGTTGAGCTTCTTCTTCTTCTTCTTCTTTTTTTTTTTTTTTTGTAGTTTTTGGCCTGGGCGGGCTTGAACCCACCACCTGGGGTATATGAGGCCAGAGCCCTACTCCTTTGAGCCACAGGCACCTCCCATCTGGATTGGGCTTTTATGCCTTGTCTGCCTGCCCTAACCTGCTGACAAACTCTGATTGGGTCCTTCAAACCTAGCTGGCTTGCATTGATTAGTTTCTTTAAACCTCAACTGATTGTCCTCTGCCTATTGGCCCTTTACTTGTTCTGGGCCTGCTTTTTCTGCCCACTCCCCAGGGGAAGTCCCTCCCCTGGCATTGCCCTGCCTAGCAACAGCCAGTGATCAATGGCTGCATGGTTTACCCTAAAGGAGCCCCTCCGCCTTCTTCTCCATAACATCTCACAATCTCTGCTTAAAGCTTTTCAACTCCCATCATTAGAATCCTAGGGTTGCCACAACAAAGTGCCATAAACTGGGTGGTTTAAAGCAAGAGAAATATATCATCTCATATGCAGTTCTGGAGGCTAGAAATCTGAAATCACAGTGACAGCAGAACCAGGCTCTCTCTCAGAAGCCTCTAGGCCTAGGGGAGGAGCCTTCCTGGCTTCTTCCACCTTCTTCTGGGCCCAGGCATTCCTTGGCTTGTAGCAATAGAATTCCAGTCTCTGCCTCCATCTTCACATGACTGTCTTCCCTCTGAGTCTTCACACTGTGTTCCCTCTGCGAGTGTCTAGCTGTGTCTCTTCTTGTAAAGGCACCAGTCATCCTGGATTAAGGGCCCATCCTACAATTGAATGACCTCATCTTAACTAATCACATCAACAACAATTCTATTTCCAAATCATGTCACATTGTGAGGCTCTGGAAATGACATGAATTCCTAGGAGACAATATTTAAGAGCACAACACATAGAAAACAGGAGGTGAGAGGCATTCTCAGGATAATGGTGAAAGGTCAGTTCAGGCTGACAGCTGTATGAGGGTAGAGGAACCCGCCCCAGATGAAACAGGTTAGTTACATTTACATTTCTTCAGAAGGTGAAATTGAGAGGATTTATGAGAACGGATATACTGAAAGGAGACTCAGGGGTTGAATGAATAAGTACATAGAAAGCTGAGCAAACAAAAACAGCAATAATAAAAAGGCAATTGTTAATTCCAGGAAAAACAAAGGATTGGTTCAATGGCCTAAGTCTGCCAGGCATATATAAAGATATATAAGAAACAATGAATAATGATCAAACCCAAATTACAATATAAATACACGGAGGGGGAGGGGGATGGAAAGTGTTGGCCAGAGTGGAAGCAAGAAAATGATAAATCTTTATCTTCCACAATGGCAATTAATGGATAATACCAAAAATGGAAAAAGCTGAAGGCAGCAATTCAAGCTTACACAGAGATAGAGAGTAAACATTAAGAGAGTTGAAAACAGTCTACTGAAGAAGGGGAAATGGGAGGGGAGGAACACCCAGGAATGTTGTTTGTCTTAACAAACCTTGTAGAACTAGTTGAACTATGCATATGCATAACCTCAATTAGAAAAAATATCAAAACAAGAGCATAAGGCACATATTGGACCAAATCATCAACAGTCTTGTGTATACACACTATACCATAAGTATAATTTATTATTAAAATATTTTATAATGAAACTCTAGAGTCGGCTTAACACAGTATTGCCACATATGACTTGGGGAACATCTGCCACTGCCTGGAGACATTTTTCATAGTCACAGCTGGGGGTAGGGGATGCCGCTGGCATTTAGTGGGTAGAGGCCAGGGATGCCCTGCAATGCACACGAGGCACAGGATAGCACCCCAACAAAGGATCATCCCACCCCAAGTGTCAACAGTGCAAAGGTAGAGAAATCTTTGCTTAATAGACATTCATACTGCAGACTGCTGGGAAAATAAACCTTAAGGTCCTGAAAATAAAGAAATAATAGAAAGGCTGACTAACATAGATGATGTTTGTGGTGGTTTTAAATGCCAACAGATTCTTTGATATTCTTCAAAAGATGGATTCTAATCTCACTCCCCTTGAGCATAGGCTAGACTTAGTAACTCATTTCTAACAAACAGAATAAAGTGGAGATGACAGGGTATAACTTTGGGGACTAGGTCCTATAAAGCTGCAGTCCCCAACCCCTGGGCTGCAGCCAGAAACAGTTATGGCCTGATAGGAACCAGGCCACACAGCCGTGAGTGTTGGGTGAGCCAGTAAAGCTTTGTCCATATTTAAAGCCACACCCCATCGCTTACATCACCATCTGAGCTCCACCTCCTGCCATATCAGCAGTGGAATTGTATTCTTATAGAAGCCTGAACCCTACCATAGCTGCACATGCAAAGGATCCAGGTTGTGCACTTCTTATGAGCAATTCTTATGAGAATCTACTGCCTCGTGATTTGAGGTGAAGCTGAGAACATAAACAACACTCTTTGGGTATCACTGTCCTCCATTACCTCCAGATTGGACAGTCTAGTTTCAGGAAAACAAGCGCAGGGCTCCCTCTGATTCTGCATTATGGTGAGTTGTTTAATTATTTTATATTACAAGGTAATAATAATCAAAATAAAGTGTACTGTAAATGTAATGTCTTCAAACCATACCCCCACCTTGGTCTGTGGAAAAATTATTTTCCATGAAACCAGTACTTGGTGCCAAAAATGTTGGGACAACTGCTATAAGGCCCTGAGACTCCCTGCTTGCTCATTTTTTCCCATCACCTGCTGTTGGGGAAGCCAGATGCCATGTTGTAAAGACACTCAAGCAGCCACGTGAGGATGAGCTGAGGTCTCCTGCCAAGAGCCACACAACTGAACCAACTTGGAAGCAGATCCTGCAGCCCCCATCAGGCCTTCAGTGGCCTGAAACCTGGGCTGACACTTGACCGCAGCCTCCTAAGATGCATTGAATTGGAACCAAAATGTCCCAAAATTCTTGACCTGCAAAAACTGTGAGATAATACACATTTTTTGCTTTAAAACAAAAAGGTTTTGTATAACTTGCTCTGCAGCGATACATAACTAATACAAATGGGCAGTGAGAAAGAGATAAAACCAGCAATAGCAAACCCAAACTAAATGAATGTACCAAGAGGTAAGATGTAGTAGGCAGGGCTGAGATTAAAAGATTCAAACGGGGCTGGTGTGGATCCTGAAGACCGTCCAGTCTGAGTTTTTCTCTATTAAGTGGACCATGTGACATATTTCTAAAAATATTTGGCATGAGGATGAAAGCAGATAACTGAGTCCTACTATATTACAAAAGATGCACTTAACAACCTAGGACAGTGTGAATATAAGGGGAAAAATAACAACAATCAAAGGCTAATAGCTCTTGTTACCATCACAGGGCCCACATTCTGGCATTCTGCTATTTTCCTGGTTGCTCTGTAGTCCTAATTAATACTCATTTATTGTGTCTGGTGCTTTACTGACATGTAATTAGGTATTATTATCTCTATCTTTGAAGCTTCCAGGGTCAATGTGGCTTCCCCATAGCTCTACAAAGATAAATCATGAACCTAGATGAGGTTGATTACAAAAGCCACACTAATCCCTCTGTGCCACACCACGTCTCTTTGTAGAACACTTATTTACATTCTTTGGGATTGTTTGAATTCTCTTCTCTCTGTCTTCTCACTAAGAATTCTGCCAGTGTCTTTCCCCAGCACTTTAAAAGATATCCTTTAATTATTGTTCATTCTTGAAATTCAGTGTCTACATATTTTACTAGGGAGACTCAGAGAGTTTTTAGAGGGGCTGAATACAGGAACTATGAATTCAAAGCTCCTTCAGGACTCTTCCTCATTCTCTTTTTCCCCAGAGTCTAGACGTGCAGCTATTCTGCCTGGCCACCTGCCTTCTCTCTCCACATCCCCCGCCCTTCCAGAGCTCTGTCTCTTCTGACCAGAGTGCAGCATTCTGTCAGCCCCATTCCCCCTGGAAAATGTTGAGTCTGCCTTGACATTGACACCCATTACAGAACTCTGCAGCTGTTCTCACGCAGCTAGCCTGAAGGCCTTCCGGAAATTGCTTGCATTCATGGGCCCTCTGCATGGCACAGCCTGGCAACTCCATAGAACTTGGCACCCCAGGACTGTGGCTGAAGGTGGGGGTGCAAATTCCCATCTATTATTCTTTCTTACCTCTATGCCCTGAATGTTTAGTCTTTGAAAGTGAATAGTTAAGAAGGACAGGGCTGGCGCCTGTAGCTCAAAGGAGTAAGGCACCGGCCCCACATGTTGGAGGTGGCAGGTTCAAACCCAGCCCTGGCCAAAAACTGCAAAAAAAAAAAAAGGGCAGGTATTTCTTCCCTGCTATCTAGCATAGGCTGGGGGTAGGAAGAGATTACACCGTTTTTTCTTTCTTTGTGGTTTTAGATAATTATTCTCATTATATTATTTAGGTCACATTTAGTTTAAGTGGTATATATCCAATTCTAACTGGACTTGGCAAAAAGAAGATTTTATTCAAAGGGTACCAAGGGAAGCTCTAAGTAAACTACAGAAAAGGCAGAGATGCTACCAGATGGGGTCACCATGTACGGTTGTACAGGCTGTGTGCTGCACAACCCCTAGGGCCACTCACTATCATATGGAGGCCATATGAACACTTCCTGGAGCACAGGGCACAACTTGTCTAGCTATTCCCAATGTCTCTGCACCCAGTTTTTGGAATATCTAAAAGCAACATTCTTTCTCCATCTATGAAATGGGCTTCCCTACTGACTAAATCTCTCCCATCGGGGCCGTTTTCATCTGCTTTGTAGAGAAGAAATATAAGCGAACGGCTCCTTCCTTCCAACACCGAGGAAGTGTTGCTCTTATTGGTTCTGGCGTCTGACTTCTAGGAAAGTTCTGATTGGCCTATTTGAGCTTGGGGCATCCCCTTCCACCAATCAAGAAGCCAGATGGCTCAGGGGTTGTCTGGTGGACGCTTGCTTTAGCCTGATTCACACTCCCACCCTGGACTTCTCATCTCTGCCCGGTAGGCGGCAGGAGATGTAAGAACCTGGTGCTGGAAATTTAAAGCTTTCAACCTCGGCTTATTTGTCTTTTATTTCTTTAACTTCCAGAGCCTTTCAGAAGCTAAAATAGCCAATAAAAGGTGGGATGATGTGGAAGTTAAATTGCTCCAAACTGGAGAATTAAGCTTAACATCCACGAGGACTTTAATCTGATGGGGTCTTAACTTTGGTAATGTGGGAGCTACATTCATATTTTGAACATTTGTGGGGACATCATGATCTTTGGGCAATCACATGCAGATCTCTCCCAGTCTCTCTGTCTTCAAGGCATGACACTCTCAATTTTGTTACCAAATTCACTGCCCGCTGATGCTTAGGAACTGCCCCCTTCAAGGCAGAGAGAAGAAACAATTTGATTATTGTTAATTATCTTTTATGCCCCCCGCAAGTTTAGAGGGTGTAGCTAGCCCTCTTGCCCTTTAACCTCATTAGCCTCAATATCCATATCTTTTTTGAACAGCCAGCCTTTCACCCCAACTTCAATCAGTCACCACACTCAGGAGTTTGAACATTAAAACCAGAAAGAGATCCTTTGGGTGTCATGAAATCAAGGGGTTACCCTGAAGGGGATGGGGGCAGGGAGGTGTGTGGAATGAGGGAAAACAAATACAGCTGCCACGTGCCCTCAATATTCTTGGATCATTTAGTCCACATGTAACAAGGGAGTGCATGACTATTAATGAACAAAATAAATAGTAATCAATTATGATGATGGTAATTATGCTTTTGAAATTAGCCTGGGAAAGGATGACTGAGGCAATTTTTTATTCCAGCTCGGGAAAATGGGACGCCAGCTGGGGCTAATAGGAGCTTTCATTAAAACTGAGTTTCATCCAGCCCTGTAAAGAAAGCCCTCTCTGTCCCATGGCCCAGCCCAGCCCCGACATGCCTTCTGCTTTTTAACAAGAACTGAAAGGTGGCGAGACAGCTCTTGCCTTGGCACCGGGCAAAGTCGGCCTGTGAAAAGGCAGTGATTATTTTCGATGGGCAATGTGGGGGAGTTGCGTTTCCTTTGCTCCCTAGTCTCCAAGTGCCTGGGTTCCAGGACCGGTGATGTGTGCCTGGAGCCGATGACGCCGGTGGGCGGCGGTGGATGACCCGGGGCAGAGGGTCTGAGCAGGGCAGGACATGCCAGGGCAGTTTGCAGCGACTGGCAGGGAAGGGAGACAGAAGGAGGTAAAAATGTGGTTTCTGCACAAGGGGCTGTGTGTCCTTCCCGGCCCATGGGTCTCCCCAGCAGCTGCTGCAGAGATGGTCACTAATATTTCCCTGCCAGCCCTGGAAGCCTCTCCCTGCCTCTTCCCTCTGCTCATGCACACCCAGCGCCCTTGGGATTTTCACGGAAGTCATCAGCTGCGGGCGCCTGCCTCAGTTTCTCTCTCTGCCTTGCTCCTTTTCTCTGGCTCTCTGCCTCCTCTGTTTCTCTTTGCTATTAAGAAACTAAAGAGGAGGGCGTCTCTCTTAGATACCCAGTAACACATTTGAAGAGTTCAAGCGTTGGTGGAAGTAAAATTCCTGTCTCCATCTTTTGAGTTCTAATACAGACATGAACAGGAGACTCACTACCTAGACATGTGTTCAAGTCACAGCCAGATTCAGTGACTCTCAGCCAGGAATGATTTGTCACCACCCGACAAGGACCTGCCCTCAGAGACTTTAGACAATGGAAGACATTTCTGGTTGTCAGAACCGTGGTGGGGGATGCTAGGGGCATCTGAACCTATACAAGGTATTAACCCACCCCAAACCCCACTAGAGCAGAAGGGTTGAGAAACACTGGTTCACATGGCTAAGGAAGCATCTAGTCACCACTCTTTCCACCGGGCTGGCCTCCTGAAAGACTGTGTTAGGGCTTGTGAGTTTCTGAAGGAAACTTCTACAGCACCGATCATACCGGAAAACAGGAAAATGCCACCAGCTGCCGTGGAGCCGCAGGCAGCACAGTAAATCAAGACAGTGACCCTGCCCCCTGGTCAGCGCTGGCCAATCAGATTAGCTGCTCTAGGGAAACTAAGGCAACAAGAGAAGGTTACAGAAGCTGTCTTCTCAACCTTCTGCCAGAAAAGGGAAGTCCCTCATGAAGAAGCATGGAAGGAACCTGGGGAGTGAAAAAAGGCTTTCTGTATGCCAGTTCAGGTTGACGAATCCCAGAGTCTGCTGGACTTGCGAAGCACTCACACCTTGCTCAGCTAGGGCCTAGAATTGGAAGAAACATTGCTTTATCTCCAACATGTATTTGGCAAAAGCACACAAAGACTCGTGCCAGGTGCTTTGCAAACTCTGATTCCATCCACGAGACAGGGCTGTAAGATTTTCATTCCCACTTTACAGATGAGGCAATTGAGGCGCCAAAAGTGGCTCATCTAAGGCCATAGCAGGAAAGCTGGTGCAGGGGGCTGTGGTTGGAACCAAGGAGGGGCTGTGGTTGCAACTAAGCCTTAACTAAGAAAATGCAGAGGCTCCTTGGGATCAGTATGTAAGCACTAGAGACCCAGACAGGACCAGACAAGGTCGGTGGAAGGACAGCAAGTTGAGTAAGAGAACCTAGACACTCTGGTCTGTTATCTGGGCTGAGAGCAGAGAGGTCCAAGGTCTGACTTACAATGAGGGGTGTGGAGAAGGTGAACATGAACTCCATCACTAAATCCCTCCCTACTATAAATATAAGTTGTGCCCCTTGAATCTTTGACTAGGTATGACAAGTAATCTCGTAGATCTCAAGGGCTTAAAATCAAGTAATAATACTGCTGAAAAATGTAACTTATTTAGACCATACTTAAATTTTAGAGACTTGGATGGTAAAGACAAAGAACAATCATTTATTGAGTGCCAACTAGGTGCCCAACCCTGCTAGACCAACATACACTAAATGATTTCACTGCCTCCTCCCCAGGATCCAATGAGTACCCTTAGCTCTAGTTCTTCAGACCAGGCAACTTGAACTCCATAACAGTTATATAATTTGCCCAGTGTTCCCTAGACAGGGGCAGAGGCAGTGATGCAGAACCCTGCCATTTACTTATGCATAATGCTTGGGTGCTTGGTGGAGTCAGTCATTATT
Organism: Galagoides demidoff; assembly: GCA_963574575.1. Classification (NCBI taxonomy): domain Eukaryota; kingdom Metazoa; phylum Chordata; class Mammalia; order Primates; family Galagidae; genus Galagoides; species Galagoides demidoff. The sequence goes on from CAUYQV010081097.1 coordinate 37,681, forward strand.
AAGAAGTACTGGGCTACCGTGGAGGCATAGCCCAAAAAGATCCTTAGGGGATCTCATGGCATTCCTCTCCAACTCCAACTGAATGCTTCTATCAGAGACAAAATCTGAGGTACATACCCAGTGAACCCCTATTAGTAACACACACAGATCTTGGCTTCTAAAAAGCCCCCACACACAGCAAGGTGTCTCTGGCCTCCATTTGGTGTCCTCAAAAGGAAGGCCTGCTTTCTCTGTCTTTTTTTTTCCCCCCTGCATTGACCCATTCTAGGGTCACAAAATTCTTCCATATAGACACCGAGGCTGCTGCTTTATCCAGTTTCCCCTCTCCAGTGCAGAGTGGAGATAAAGCACAGCTGGAAGCCACCATCACGAAGTCTTTCATGAACCTGAAGACTCATTATATAATCAGTCTTCTCCGAGTGAAATCAGCCCAGTTCTTTTAAACTCTTCTCAGAAATTATTTATCCCCTGAGTTTCCTTTGCGAATGAGCTGAGCACTTTGGAAGTTCTCTCTGTTCCTCTGAAGGTGCAGAGACCACAGTTGGACATGATGTAGGGCCCCGTCACTCTGTAGAACAAGTGTTTTCTCACAAATGTTGGCCAAAGGCAATTTCCTAGTGAGGCCAATAGTGACGAAACAGTGATGGGGTGAAAACCTCAAAGAGGTGTGGGTTCAAATCCTGGCTCCTTCCCCTCCTGCGTGAACTCAGCGAGGCTTGCAAGACCTTCATTTCTTTATCTCCAAAGCAGAAGAAATGGCCTTCCCATAAGAACCTGAAGAGATCGTATAACGAAGTACCTGACACCTCACAGAACACCCTACCCGGTAGCTATTGTGACTTTACTGTCACACCCTTCCCTCCCTACCATGACGTGTACCTGCTTCATTATTTTTAATTCTTCAGAATCGAATAAGAAAACCAAATACTAAAGTTCCTCACTGGCCTTGTCTGTGGACTACAGAAAAGTGAGTTCTCCATTCTGGACATATTTGAACAAGACTGCTCACACCACCTTGGGGGGGGGGATCTGGGAAGGGGTTCCTACTTTGAGTGAGGATGGGCAGCTGGGTAGCACCTTAAAATTCCTTTCAACTCTAATATTCTTTTTAGAACCCAGATCAACCCAGTTTTTCACCTCTATACCTTTTCCACAGAGAAATCCAATCAGATTTTCTGTGGAAGAAACGCAGGAGAGATGTTCTCTGGACCCCGTAGAACACTATTTCTCCCTTCCCCGGTAGACATGCCTCTTCCCCAAGTTTCCTCTTTCATGCTTCCACTGGTCATTTTTCTCTTCCAAACTCACCCACAAGTGTCCCATCTCCTTCCTACCAGGTGGAGCAGTGCAGCTTTGCCCCCAAGCCTGTCTACCTCAGTTAGGTCATCTCTGACCAGCTAACTGGTCAGTAGGGACCCTTGAGGCTGGAGGTGGCCTTCGGGGTCTGACTCCACACCAGGAGGATTTATTCATTAATTCATTTCCTCCACACACAAATTCATTTTCTCAGAGAAATTTCTGTAAGACAATTTTCTCCATTTTCTTACACACAACTGAATAATTTCTGACTGAGTTCCAGTTCCTCCTTATTAAACAAGCCACAATAACAAATGTTTGTATTTGCATGCTATTTTTAAAATTCTCTTTTTTTAATCTACTCACTTTATGGTGCTTTTTGTCTGGACTTATATGAGGTCTGACAATAAAGTTCGTGAACTTGCCACCACGTGCTTACATTGGCAGCAAAGTACAAACAATTTGGTAAGATTGCATACTGGGTGTCTCACAGTTGTGTTTCGGTGGACACGTGTGGCAGTGTCTTGCTGAGTGGTGTTCATTATTATTGCTGCATGTTTTTATATGCCATCACAAGGCTGTCAGAGTTTACAATAGAGCCACAAACAATAGTGAACGTGAAATCAGGCACCTGTTAGTCCAAGTTCATGGGAATAATGCCATGAAGAAAACAGCAATGTACAGATGGATTAAATGTTTTTCTGCAGGGAGAGAAAGCGTCACTGATGAAGAGGGATCAGGGGAGCCAGTGAAAACATTGCAAATATGCATCAAATTGTGCATCAAAGTCATTGGCAGACTGTGAGAAGCAAAATGAACTGAGTAAACATCAATAGAGAAACAGGAAAATCTTAACTGAAAACCTTGGCCAATAACTTATGGCTCTTGAATCACGACACTTCACCAGCTCACATGGCACTGTCTGTGAGGGACCGTTTAGCCAGTAAACAAAATAACTGAATTGGAAGACCTTCTCTATTCACATGATCTGACTTTTTTCTTTACCTGAAAATAAAGGAAATATTGAAAGGAAGACATTTTGATGACATTCAAGACATCAAGGGTAATATAACTCCAATGGCATTCCAGAAAAAGAGTTCCCAAATTGCTCTGAAGGGTAGACTAGGTGCTGGCATCCATGCCCAGCTTCCCAAGGGGAGTATTTTGAAGGTGACTGTAGTGATATTCAGCTGTGAGGTATGTAGCACTCTTCCAATTAAGTTCCTGAACTTAATTGTCAGACTTCATATAGCATCTAATAGAGCTATGCTGCAGTGTCACAACTGGCCCTTAGGTGACACCAGCTCACATACTTTGGTAAGTTAACATGAAATGTATTTTAGCACTGAAGTTTCAGGTTAGGAGGAATGAATTAACCGCATACTTCTCTGCTCTGGGAAACTCAAAACTTACTGAATCTCTTTCCAGTAAAAGGGAGTAGCTGAACTAGACTCCCACTTTCCAAGGCCTCGTTGACAAAGCTCTTCCATGGTTGATTTACAATGTGGATTTCTCAGAGAGATCCCTTTCCCGCAGTACAATTTAGCCTTGTTCAGTTATTCCTGTGAGGCTGTAGTCAGCAAGTGTTCCCAATTCCTCTTGGGTCACATGTCAGAGAAACCTCCAAGAGCAGCAAGACCCCAGGATGCACAATTTTGTTATTAAAACCCAGGTGTGGCCCCCTGTTGAAAGCAGTTGGCCTCCTGCCTCTGGAATGCAATGTGACTCCTTCTCGGCCAAGAGACAGCTACCTTAGCTGGACGTTGCCCTCCAGTGCTGTCCAGGCAGGCAAACTCCTGGCTCCTCATAAATCCTCCTTCACAGATAGAATTTTTAACAGCAATTACAAAGCAGCTTTGGAGCAAATCAAAGGAAAATGGCATTGGACAGCTTTGGAAAAACCATCTGGACTAACGCACTGCTCCCTCCAGGACTGGGACTTAACGGAAGGTGAATGCCCCAGGAACAACTTCATTTCTTCCCCCAACCTCTGCAGGTGGGTGGAGATTGGGGTAGTAGGGAGTCAGAGCAGAAAGGGAGTGGACAGCCTTGTTGGTGCAGTTTGGTTAGTGGCCTGTCTCTAACCAGCGCAGCTGCATGGGCTTTATTTTGGCAGACAACGACATGCTATGTATGACGAGCTTGATGAATGGTAAAATCCCCCACCTGTATTTCCTCTCTGCATGTCCTTTGCCTTTACCCACTTGCATCAGCACACAATCTTCTTATTCTTACCAAATTTGCCAGTCAGACCAGAGAAGCCAGTTTGTCAGAGAGGAAATAATGTCAGAGCCTCTTAGTTTCATGGTTCTAGGGCATCCAGGCACTGCAACATCTGGGTACCCTCTCTGTTCCTGTGTCCATGGGTAAGATGATGGCAGGGTCCCTGCAGGAACCAAACCTGCATGCAAGCAGAGGTAAAGGTGTGTGCTGATTTACTCCTTTATTCCCTCCCTCATCCTCCTCTCAGCTGTTCTTATCTGGCCCCTGCCTGAGTTCAGGGCCACTGCTTGTGGGCTGAGGGTTCTGAGATGAGGAGCATTCAAGTTTCTGTGTTTCAGACACCGATGGCTCCATAACATAGTAATGCAACCAGGAGCAACTTCAAACAGCCGTTCATTATGCTCCTCTGTTCCTGTGTCAGGAGCTCAGACAGGGCAGGGCAGGGCTGGCTCCTGGATATCCAGGAGCTCACCTGAACACACTTGAAGCCCAGAGGTGACTTGATAGCTAGAGAATGGAATCATCTAGCGATCTGCACTGGAATAACCTGAAGACTAAGGCACCTGGGCGTGTCCATTCTGTTTGGCTTGACTTTCTCACAGCATGGCAGCTTCAGAGCAGCTGTGACCTCTACATGGCAGCCCAGAGCTCAAAGTTCGAGTGTCCCAGAAAACAAGGAGGAAGCCACTAGGCCCTTTGGCTATATGGGATTACTTGCCATCACGAGCCTACATCTGCACAAGGGAAGGGAACACAGATGTCACCTCTCCATGAAGGAGAGTCAAAGTCACGTTGTAGGAGAACATGTGCGAGGAGTATCTTGATGTAGCATCTGTGGAAAACAAGGTCTGCTACCCATGTTCCTGTTCCTGGACACCGACAGACTTGCCCCTAGATGTCACACCCTTCTGGGCATTAGTCACCATCCATTCATTCTCTCACTCTCTTGTGTGTAACCCAGAAGGCAGCCCCAACCTCACCAGTTCCTAAGATCACAGGAGGATGACCTTTTACCCACAGTCCCATAGCCCTGGTTAGCCCGAGCCGCCTCAAGATTTCTTTTTCTTTTTCTTTTTTTTAGGTGTCTGCTATCTCCCCTTCTCCCTTGCCGTGTCAGAGCTGGGCTATGCAAATGGAGGTGTGAAACTCAACCATTTGGGGTGGGGGTGGGGGTTGCATTGCATACCTCATGCAAACAGCTTGAAAACACATATTACAGAAATGTCTGTTTCCAATCACCCTCAGCGTGCACACAGGCGCACACATACATCCCCACCTGGGATTTCCCCGCTTTCCGCCTGGCCAGTAGCCCCAGCACCTGTGGCTCCTCTTCCTGTTCCCAATCCCCACACTGGGGGCTCCCCACTTTTCTCAGTCTCTGTGTGCAGCCCCTGCCTGTTCTCCCAGAGGTGCTCCCAGAAGCTTTTTGACGTGCTGAGCAGAGCTAATATCTTTCCAAGATTGCCATCCACCCAACCCTAAGACAGCATTTCATTTTGCCCAATCCTACTCCCTGATCATTCATTTAACAAATATTGGTTGGGCACCTACTGTAGAGTGGCAGTCCCCAACCTCTGGGCCATGGACCAGTACTGGTCTGTGTGGCCTGTCAGGAACTGGGCCGAGCAGCAGGAGGTGAGCAGTGAGCAAGCGAGCCAAGCTTCATCTGTGCTTATAGCCACTCCCCATCACTCAAATCACTGCCTGCACACCGCCTTCTGTCAGATAAGTGGTAGAATTAGATTCTCATAGGAGCACGAACATTATAGCAAACTGTGCATGCGAAGGACCGAGGTTGCGATCCTGACAAAAATCTAATGCTGGATGAGCCAAGTGGAGCTGAGAACAAAAGCAACACACTCAGGAGAGTCAAGGCACAAGGTGGTGGGAGTCACTGTCTCCCATCAGCCCCAGATGTGACCTTCTAGTTGCAGGAAAACAAGCTGATTCGGCATTATAGTGATTTGTGTAATTATTTCATTATGCATTACAGTGCAATGATAGTAGAAATTAAGTGTACAATAAATGGAATGCACTCTAATCATCATGAAACCACTTCCACCCTGGGCTGTGGAAAATTGTCCTCCTAAAAACCAATGCCTGGTGCCAAAAAGGTTGGGAGCCTCTGGTGCAGAGGACAAAGGGTTACATTATGCCTCTCTGAATTATATTGTGGACAGCTGCTTCTATCTTATTGTTAGAAATATTAACGATGCTGTGTTGTCGTTGCTGTTGTTACAGCTTTTACCTTAACAGAACCTTTTCACTTATGCTACAGTCGTTGCCATATGCCATGACTTTAGACATTTGTAAACCATATTTAAAACTCTTGCTGTAAATATGTACCACCTGTGTTTTATTGGCTTTGTATAAGTCTTCAAAATGACTCTCTTTATGTGTAATTGTTTAAAATTTTATATCATTGCCATAAATGGAAAACTATAATTCCTTGCCATAAACAGAAGGCAACCCTAAAATTAAATTCAATTTTAAAACTACCCTATGAAATTTTAGCTAAATACAGAAACTTGAACCTGTGCCCACTCTCTCTTTGTCAGAAAGGGAGCATAGGATGTATTGGGCAGGTGTTAAAGGTAATCAAGCACCACACTGAGACTAACTCCACGGTGTAATCCAGATAAGTGGAAGAGTGTTCTCTTTAAGGGATGTAGTATAATTTAATGTCATCTCTGTGTATCATTTAAGTCATCTCAGGTAACATCAGTGATTTTTACCTAAATCAGCTACAATAGCCAGGTTCTGCTGCAGTAACAAAACCTCAAATCTCAAAAGCTTAAAACCCAAAGATTATTTCTTGCTCACTTCCACTGTGGCTCAGTAAAGTCCCAGCTCTTCACTGTTACTCAGGATCCCAGGCTGGCTAAGCAACCACCATCCTGAATGCCAAGGGCAACTGTGTCAGGGAAAGGAGAGAGTGTCCCAAAGCATGCACTGGCCTTTAGTGGTTCCACTCAGCAGTAGATGCTGTTGGGGGTCACATGGTCAACCCTGACTTTACCTGAGCAGGAAGTGCAAGCCTACTATGTCCCCACAGGACAGAGAACTAGAGTATCTGTCAATAGCCATAAGGACTTCCATTGCACTCTGTGCATAGACAACATTGCCCCAAGTAGTCCAGGGGTACACATCCCTGACCCAAAGGCATCCAGACCACCAACCCTTCCATGGCCATTACTGCCCTGCACTGGCCTCCTCCCTGCCTCTGCTCACTGTCCCTGCGGTGAACACCCTCTGTCTGCCTTAACATTCTGCCTGTTCCTGAGACTTTGTCAGCCCCTAAAATGGAAAGTCATCTGCGTGTGTGAGTGTATGTGTGTGTGTATGCGTGCACGTGTGTGGTCACTCTCCTAGGGCAACACCATAGACTGTCAAGAAAACCTAGAAGGTATAGGCCCTCCCCGCCCCCATTTTAGAGCAGGGTTTTTCAACCTCAGCACTTCTAACATTTGGGGCAGGATGGTTCTTTGTTGTGGGGCCATCCTGCACATAGTAGTGGGTTCAGCAGCATTTCTGGCCTTTGCCCACCTACCACCAATGCATCTACCCTGCCATTGGAGGGAGATGGTTTCCCTCAGTGGAGAGACCATTGTTTTGCAGAGCAGCCAAAAGAAGCTAAACACTGTGTCCAAGGTGACATGGTGATTCAAGGGCCCAAGGAGCTGGAGTAACATCTGGGCTCTTGCCCTTCCTCCATTCCCGCCCAGTGGTCCTGGTGCTGGCGCCTGAGGCTCAGTGAGCCCCTGAGCACAATTGAGAGAAGCCAGCCAGGCTCACGTTCCTTTCACTCGTCTGATATGCCTATCAAAAAGACGAGTGCTCTTTCTAATTTAAAAAGGAACACAGACTTGTTTGCCTGTGTCTCATTTATCAACTTTGGTATAGATAAAAGGACAAGAAGTATTTCATTTTTCCTAGAGTTCTACTACAAGAAAAAGTGATATCAACGTGCTGACCACAGGACAACTGACATTAAAAGAGAGGCACGGAGGAGCATGAGGAACCGTGAGACTGGACAGAACGTCCCCCACCTGAAAAGCCAGGAGCTGCAGCTAATCTTCAGAGTTTTTTAATGAAATGAAATCTGGATTTGAATGAGAGATCTTTTGATTTTCAGAAGCTGGAAAAAGACAATTTTCTTTGTGTTTTTTTTTTTTTTTTTTTTTTTTGAGACAGAGCCTCACTCTGTCACCTTGGATAGAGTGTCATGGCTTCATCATTGCTCACAGCAACCTCAAACTCCTAGACTCAAGCAATCCACCTGCTTCAGCCTCTCAGAGTGCTAGGATTACAGGCGTGAGCCACCACACCCGGCCAGACTTAATTTTTTTTAATGTGCAAGCCTGAACTGGGGACCATGCAAAATACCAGGTTCAGCCCTTGGGCGGAGCAGGTTTGCCCCCCGACACTGCACGGGGTGTTCTGTGCTGGTGGAGACATCTGTTACAGCCACAGCTCACAATGTGCCCCGGATGTCAGAGTCATCTAAGGGGCCCTGAATATTCCAGAGTACCAGATCCTCCTACAGATCTGCTGAGCAGAAAGCCCCTGTGGGGCCCAGGGGCCTGTGTTTTTGGAAACCTCGAAGGCAATTCTGCCAGGACAGGTCCCCTGACAGGTTTGGAAAGCTGTTAACTCCTGCACTCCCCTGCACCACCCCAGACTGGGAGCCTCTTGGGGGTGGGGGCAGCATCGTGTCCATTCACGTTTTCCCAGTACCAGCATGAACTGAGCACGGGCAGGTGCTCTTTAAACCTTTGCTCGCTCCGTCTGAATCACCAGGAAAGTTGAAGTAGTAATTGCTTCCAGGCTTTTCTCTTGGATCTCACTAGAAAAAAGAAAAAATCTCTTTGGTATTTGGTTGCAACATTCTTATGCCAACTCCACGGTTCTGAGGAAGAGAGATGGCTGTGGCAGGCAGGGGTGGTGATGGTGGGCAGGTTGCGTTATTGCCATTTTAAATAAAAGAAGAAAGGCTGTGCAAAGGCTTCTGTTCCGGGAAAGCCGGGTGGACTTAGTTTAGTGACCGCCAAACCCTTGCTCCTGGACAAGGCTTGCTCTGGCTGTTTCTAAGGGCAAGCGGGCAATGGCTGCTTCTCACGTGGGCCTCTCTGGGGACAGATACTCCTTCAGCATCACACACTGAATCCAACAGACTTGAAATCCGCCCACACTGTGTCCCCGCCGTTCCGCATCTGGAACTTCCTTTCCAGATATGCGAGACAAAGGCACAGAGGTGTAGGTGGGAGAATGTCTGCTGTGAAGTTGGGGGCAAGACCCAAGTGTCCCTGAATGGACCGCAGGTGACGTCCACAACAGCTCACTGTGCCACCAGAGACCAGTCAGTCTTTATGAGGACCAGGCATTGCTCCCCCGCTCTGTTTCCAGAGGTCACCCTGTTAGTCTCTGTCACCACAGCTGCTCACATGCTCCTCCACGGCCCATGCCACGGCTTGCCATCTTAGTCTTCTCTTTTACCTGGTCAGTTTCTTCTCAGTCTCAAACTTCAGATTATGACTTCCCCGGACACAAGCACCAGGCACACTCCGTGACCAAATCTAGAGGTACCAACATGGCAAGATGCCTGCAACAGTGCTGAGGGACAGAGACGTTTCCGAAGGGAAGGCCTGTCCCAGGGTTGCAACAGCACGGTTCCTGCCCCAAAGGGAAGAAAGGTGTGGAGTGGGGTTGTGAAGGGGTCAGGGGTAAAGGAAACCGTGAAGTGTCCAGGGAAGAGCGGGAGCAGCCATGGCCACACCTCAGCCTCAGGGGACAGAGGAAGGGACAGGAAGAAGGGCTTGGCAGGCCCTGTGGCCTCCTCGGGAATTCTGGCCACTTTGGGAACCACTTTGGGGAAGTAAGGAAGAAGCAGGAGGAGGGGGGCAGAGTACAGACTTGGGCTGCTTGCTCCTCCTGCCCTCTGTCTCCCCCCCTGGGGTCAGGGTGCTACCACCGTAAGGGGTGGCCTCCCAGACACAGAGCAGGGCAGGAAGAGACAGGGAATAGTCCGGGGAGGGGAGGCCAACAGGGAGAGGCCATCCCAGCATGGTTTGTGTACAGCACACATATGTCTTTCACATTCATGAAAACATCTGCAGACACCCAGCAAACCATCGCCCGCAGCAGCTTCCTCTGGAGAGTGGAATTTGGTGGTGGAGGAGATGAGAGGGGGACAGGAGAGCTTGACTTTATACACTTTTGCACTCTGGGAACCTTTACAACAAGCACGTATCTTGAGAATAAAAAGTGCCATCCTCCACTCTGCAGTCCTGGCCCCCGGACTGACTGCAGGGAGCAGGTGGGTCCTTCTGTGAGATGCTCAGGGGCTGTGGGGAGATTGTGGATACAGAGGCATGGAGGTTGGAAGGTAGAAGGTGTTGGGCCATTGTAGCTGTGCTGTGGGCATGAGGACAGGACGGGGCTGAGGCCAGTACAGTACACACAGGTGGGTCAGTGTGTGCTCCTACAGGGTCCTGAATACAGCAAGAGGAGGGTCGCGTCCTGTACTTCTGCATTCAGATGGGGGTGGGATGGGGTGGGTGCTTAAATCCCAGCTCTGTCACTCTGCTGTAGCCCTTGGGCAATTGACATCACTTCCCTGAGCCTTGGCTCCCACATCACTAAGAGCAGACTAAACAGCTCCATCTTGTAGAATCGCTGCATGGATTAAATGAGATATTTGCACAGGCCCTGGCACCTAGTGACCCTTCAGTAAGTCCCTGGGACTGTTGTCATTGCTGCTGCTGTTACTTCAGGCCGAGCCCACAGTGGGTGCTAACCTGAGGTCCATCTGCTCGACAACTGGGATCCCAGAGTGAGTAAGTGAAGTAAAGGCCCAGGGTGAGGCAGTTGACATTGTGTGTTCTATAGTCACACAGTGTCCCCCTCACTCCAGCCAGCTGTCTGACAGCCTGTAAACAGATGGCGGGTGGGGTGGCCAGTGAGATTGTGCAGATGGCACTGAGCAAATCCAGCCGCACTTTTGGGAAAACAAGTCAGAGGCGGGCCATGCCAATAGGGGCCCTGTGGACATCTCTGTCTGTGACAGACAGCACACCCAGGGAGACCTCCAAGGGAAATTATGAGATCTACCAGACCCTAGCAGGCCTCGCCAAGAACTATCTCCACCCTAAATCTCTGTGGCCCATTGCCATGGAGACACTGCAGACAAATGGAAGTAACCCGGGTAGGGCTTGTAGCGTGGACTACATCAGCCCGCCAAGGTCTGGTGTCTCAAAGAGCATTGTCTTCTCCACTGTCTCCCCCGAGCCCTTGCCTGGCTTTGGGGGGCCTTCCCTGCGTCCTACTCTTAGGTACTTCCCCCTTCCAAGGTCTTGGGGCAGACACTCAGCCAGGAAAACGTGGATGTTTGGACACAGAGCTGCTGCCCATGTGACGTGGCTAGAAGGGTAGCGGGTGGGGCCAGACATGGCAGCACGTCCAGGGAGTCTGGGGTAGGAAGCCAGACGCTGGCTGGAGCCACTTCTATTCTGCCGCTTCCTCTAAGCTCCCTGCCTCAGTACCTCTGAGCTTGTTTCTTGGACACACCAAGTACTGCCAAGCCCCTGTGTCTTGGCATTTCTCTCTCTTCTTTACCTAGATGACTCCTTCCCACTTGCCAAGAGCCGATGCCAGCAGTCACGGCCTCTGCAAGCTTTCTCTGCTCCCTACCGGAGTCAGTAATTCCCTCTCGCATGCTCAAACAGTACTTGGCACAGACCTGTTCTATAGCACCTACCACATTCTTCAGCAATGTTTAAAACTACCCCACAATTCTGAAACTCTCTCTCTCACACATACACACACCATTCTCTTCACCTTCCATTCTAAAGTGGCCTCCAAGCCTTATTTTTTTTTTTTTTTGAGACAGAGTTTCACTTATTAACCCTCGGTAGAGTGCTGTGGCATCACAGATCACAGCAACCTCCAACTCCTTGGGCTGAAGTGATTCTCTTGCTTCAGCCTCCTGAGTAGCTTGAGCTTCCAAGCCTTTTAACTAAAAGGGTGTGCACTCATTTTCTTTCTTCTTTTTTTTTTTTCCGAGACAGAGTGTCACCATGTTGCCCTCAGTAGAGTGCTGTGGCATCACAGCTCACAGCATCCTCAAACTCTTGGGCTTGAGCTATCCCCTTGCCTCAGCATCCCAAGTAGCTGGGACTACAGGCACTGCCACAGTGCCCAGATATTTTTTTGTTTCAGTTGTTGTTGTTTAGCTGGCCTGGGCTGGGTTCAAACCCACCACCCTTGGTACCTGTGGCCGGCACCATAACCACTGTGCTACAGGCACAGAGCCAGCACTCTTGATTTTCCCCATGAATTGGCAAATGCTAATATTGATACTTATATTAATACCACTCCTTACTTCTACTGCTACTAACAATGACAGCCAGCATGTATATCTATGGGGGAAGCCCTGTTATATGCATTACCTCTAATTGTTATCTCACTATCCCATTGGGTAGCAACTATTACTCTCCTTATGGTACAGGTAAAAAATTTACAAGCCAGAGAAGTAAGGTGACTTTCTTGGTCACCCAGATAACAATGGCTGACCTGCCTCTCAGACCCAGGTATGGCTCCAGGGGATGACATCACCCTCTAAGCACCCTGCTTTCATGTTTTCTTTCTATATACTGGGGGTCCTTCCTGCTCCCTGCCATGCTATGCCTTAGCCACTGAGCTTCCCCCAAACTGGTAGCCCCAACGTGTGTAACAGAGCTGGAGCTTCTCTGGGAGGCCGTTTCCCACCGATACGTGGGTGGAACCTTCTTCAATTATCCTACTTTTGCAGCTCTTGATCTTTATTGCAACTTGTTGTCACAACTCTCTGCCTCTAGGAGCTCAATTTTTTTCAGACTTCACATATTTGTCTTTTGGTGCCTGGCTATTTACTAAGCATAAGGGCCTCCAGGCTCAACCACGTTGCTACAAATAACAAGATCTCCTTCTTTTTTAAGGAACAGACCTAAGTACAGTCCCATTAGGTTTATATCCCACATTCTCTTTGCCCCGTTCATCTGTCAGTGGACACTTACATGAGTCCATCTCTTGGCTATTGTGAATAATACTGCACTGAACATCTTGCAGATCGTTTTGAGGTACTGATTTGGGGTCCTTTGGGTATACACTCAGGAGAATTGCTGGATCATATGGAAGTTCTATTTTTAATATTTTGAGGAAACTCCATACTGGTTTTCATAATAACTCCATTAATTCACATTCTCACCAAGAGTGCACAAAAGTTCCCTTTTCTCCATCCTTTCCAACATTGGTTATCTTGGAGGTTTTGGTTAGTTAGTTTGTTTGTTTGGCCAGGGCTGGGTTTGAACCCGCCACCTCCGGCGTATGGGGCCAGCGCCCTACTCCTTTGAGCCACAGGCGCCACCCTGTTTGTTTGTTTTTATAAATTTTTCAGGTGTGAGATGGTATCTCACTATAGTTTTAATTTGCGTTTCCCTGATAATTAGTCGGAACATTTTTTCATACACACTACCTGCTGGCCATTTGTACAAAATGTGTCTTCCTTCAAGAAATGTCTATTCAGGTTCTTCGCCCATTTTTAAAACTAGGTTATTTGCGTCCTTACCATTGAGTTGTTCACATTCCTCATATATTTTGGATATTAACTCCTTATCAGATGTTTGCTGTGCAAAGGGTCTGAGATTTTGGCTGCTTGGGTCCAAGCTCTGTTGCCACTTGCTACTCTTGTCAGCTGGACCAAGTACACTTTCTCTCTCAATCTCATTTTCCTCCTCTGCACATTAGAGATGATAATATGACCTGCATCTCAGGGTTAGTGTAATGCAAAAAGAAGATCAGTACAAAGAGCTTAGCACACGCCCTCTCACATACTAAGTGCTCATTCAATGCTAACTTATAGTATTAAAGAAGTGTTTATGTTCCAGACAGTCAGAGGAGGATGGAGGCCTAGACCCACAAATAGATGATCTTGATGTGCCTTGTCAGTCCTGAGGGTGAAAAGCCTGGGGTGGAATGGCATCCACCCTTTGTGGGCTTCAGGTGAGGCCATCCAGAGGTGATGGCACCAGCTGACCCTGAGGAATAGCACATGCGTTTCACTTACTGTGCAGTGCTCTGGGTTATTCTAAAATTGTTTCTCACATGGATTTATTTTGTCTTTCCAACTTGGGATCTTAAAGTCTTCCCAATGACAGACATGCTCTGTGTCTTACTCCTCTGCTTTCTCACAGTGTCCCGACCTTGGGGGTGAGGGTGCATCCCTGATGGCCATGCTTTACTGTTTTCAGCTAAAGGTTTATGATTTTCTTTCATAATCGGATGAGGAAGAAGAAGAAAAAGAGCAAGATTTTAACAAGAGCCTTCAAATGGCAGGCGTCTCAGTTCTATCAGTTTTAATTTGTAATCTACACCATATCTCTTTGAGTAATCACGCCATCACTCCCATTTTACAGATGAGAAAACTGAGAGTTGGAGCAGAAAGTCACCTCAATTGACATAACCAGAGTTGACACAATGGAACCTGTTCCCAGGTTCATCATAGCTCTAAACTCTCCCCAAATGCCAAAGATACCATTGCACATCAATATGAGATTTAAGAAAAAGAACACCGTGCTATATCACAGAAGGAAATTTGGTTGAGCCCACAGTGGTTTCTACAGTTATTTTCATCTAATTCAGTTCCCTATCATCTCTATGATCATCTCTAATGTCAATAATCAGTCAGCTCCCTAACAGAACCCTTTCTTTTTTTTCTACTTTTTTATTTTGTAATTTATTTTTTTTATTAAGTCATTTGTACATAGATCAAACGGTCATTATATTTGTTTCTCTGAGTGCCATTCAAGAAGCTAGCCTTTATTTCTCCCTCCTTGGTTTGTGTCTGGCCTGGATTAGTGCCCACAGGCTGTAAATTATACCACATTTCTTGGCATCTCCCCCTTGGCCTTCCCAAGGCTCTTCTCACCCACCACCTGCCAAACCAGGGACATGCCCCCAAAGGGACAGAACTGACCAGTCAGCTCCACCAGACCCAAGTCAATAGAAGTCAAAGCCTAAGACTAATTTAGAACACCCCTCCCTGCCACCATGTACCTTGGCGCTTATGTCTGTGGCTATCTTTCTGGTATGGGGATCTCTGCCAAGGTTATTTTAATGCTGACTGGCACCTCTGTCTATTCTGGGAGAATATCTCTGGAGAGAACCAGCTCAGGCCCAGGTCCCAAGACCTCTGGAATGTAATATTGGACTGTCCATGGCACACTGGTTTGGGGGGAGAAGCCTCTCCATTTTATGCTCTGCAGAGCCCTGGAGAGATTTTTCCGCCTCTCACATGTTAGAAGGACCTCTATACTTCTAGCCTCTGCTGAGCCACATTCTCATAAGTTAGTCTATCAACACAAACCATAAAAAGGAATGAGGTACTGATCCATCCACAATGTGATGAGTACCAGTACCAGTGAATGAGGTACCGATCCATTCCACAACGTGGATGAACATTGAAACATTATGCAGAGGGAAAGAAGCAGTGCAAAAATCAGCTTGTATAATTCAATTTAGGTAAAAAATCCAGAATAGGCAAATATATAAAGACAGAAAGCAGACCGGTGGTTGTGAGAGGCTGGAGAGGAGGGGAGTACAGAGCAGATGCTTAAAGGGTACAGGATTTGCCTTTGGAACCAGATAGAGGTGGTGGTTTCACAGCATTGTGAATGCACTAAATGCTGCTGAATTATATACTTTGAAATGGTTCATTTTATGTTATGTCTATTCCCCCTCGATAAAAAAATAAAAAACTGAATCACTGCAGAAAGGATTTGATGTGACTGACAGTGTTACATACAAAAAGAAATCAGAATGAAAGAAAAATGGCGGTAGGAAAGGAAAATGAACCCCGAGTGTGGTTGACACCCAAGCTGGGAGCTCTCATGTGGTTGAACAAATTGGAGATTCCCAGCAGCTGAAGCAAAATGGAAGATGAGAGTTCTACCAAAGTTTGCAGGGACCCAAAAGTATTCAGAAAAATGCTCTATTAAAATCTGGAAGAATTTTCTCCCTGAGGCACCTACAGAGTCCCCTTTGGGATGTCAGAGAGCTGAGCTCTTGCCAATGATGGGGTCTCTTTCAGTGTTCCTCTGCCTGGCCGTTCATACACCAAGGCTGAAAAACCAAACCTTTCCAGAAAGAAGCAGGTTTGGCCAACCTCCCAAGCCATCCCTTCCAAACCCACGAAGGAAATAATCTTATCCAGAAAAATGTGAGATCCATAACCCCCCCCCTCCCAGATAAACCAGAAATGTTGTCTAGACCACACCATGCACCATCCCATTCATCTCGTATCTGATGGGAATCAACAACAGTATTTGGCCCCCTTTAGGCTCCAGGCACACGATGGTCAGCAAAGCAAACCTCACGAAGCTTACCTTCTAGAATAGGAAGCAGACATTTCTTTTTTAGCACAAACACATATAATTGTTACTAGTGTTTTCATATACAGAAAAAGCCCAGGCAGTTGTGCAGGTGGGTGACTGGCCGACTAGCCATAGTGGTGTTTAGGGGAAGGAATCTCTTAAGGGCCTGATAAGGGAGATAATATCCAAGGACGAATGAGATCAGCTAGAGAAGGGAGAGCTTTCTGAGAGAAGTGAGGAGCTTGAGGGTGTCAGGAAGCAAAGGAGCAGCAGTGTCACTGAGCCCGTGACAGAGAATGGAATGAGAAGAGACAAAGAGGGAGGGCCCAGGTCATGGCAGCCTGGGGAGAAAGAAGAGTGTGAGAGTCCAGCCACACCTCTGCTTACCCTGGGGTGCCCAGGACCTCTGACAGCCTTGGCTATCAGAATGGAGAAGGAAAATGGCCTGGAGGGCTGAAGAATGACAGGTTGTTGGTTCATGCCTAGGACCCCAGGTACAGGGAGGAAGATTCCAGGATGAATCAGGCCCTTGTCCTACTTTTAATACTGAGCTGGAGAGTTCTTACCATCACCTGGAGAGCCTTTCCTGGTTGCATCTCTATGCAGTACTCAAAGGGATGTCAACTTTTCTTCAGTGTTTACCTCCACTATCTGCAAAATCTGTCCTTGCAACCCAGGAAGCCTGGAGAATGCTGCTGGCTTCCATAGCAACCATGTGCAGAGCCTTTGATATGCGTGAGACCCTTCAGACATCACAAGTGCCAGGGCATACAGGCATTATTAGCCACATTTTAGAGACTAGAAACCTGAGGCTGAGAGAGTTTAGAGTGTTTGTTTATAGTGACTCAGGCAAGTGGGAAAGCTGGATTTAAGTTCAGGTCTTCTTTACCCCTCAAACTGTCGCCTTTCAACCACAGTCCACTGACTGTCTGTCTGTGACCCTGAGGTCACCCATGTGATCCCCTCAAGGACTCTCAATCTTAGGTCTCATCTGCTCCTCTAACCAGCAAGGAGACTTGAAGAAAGGCACTGAATTAGCCTTTCTTTTTAAAATAAAGGAGCTGTCTGACTTAGGGTGTCCAAAATGCATTCCTGAACACTTCCATCTCTCGAGGTTCTCCATAAGAAAGATCCCACAGTCAAAGCTACTTGGGAAATCATGCAAACTCAGTCTCCCTCTTGGCGATCCACCATGTGGGTAAGGCTTCAGACAACCTGGCAACAGAGACCTATTTAACCTGGTCCACTCTGGCATTCTCTATGCCTTTTGACCAAGGAATCATTTTGTGTGCAGTTTCTAAGATCATCCCAAGAAACTGGTATTCCAATGCACACACTTTGAGAAACACCAGACTTGAACATTTAAGCTCTGATTGCTGTCTTCCACATACCACACTGGGCTTTGGAAAAAAAAAAATGTGAATGATCAAATAAATGGATCCTTCCCTCAAAGAAATGTCCTCTAGTGGGTGTGATAAACATGTCTACAATGAATTATAGTATCATGTGCTAAGTGCCTAGTGTTCCAAGGGGCAGGCACTTGTTGGAAGAGGAAGGCCTGGAAGAGATGTTGGGTCAAAGTCTCAGATGACCTAGGGGTAGAAGCAATGCATCCTGTGTGGGTGGAGGCACAGAGGGGTCAGGAGGACCTGACAGAAGAGGTCCACGTGAGATCTTGAAAGATGAGCCAAAAAGGGGAGTGAAAGAAGAGATGATGAAAGCTTTGGAGCCAAGGAGATGGCTTAGCTCAAGGCACAGAATGTTCAGGAAATGGTGAGTAATTTGATGAAGCTGAATAGAAGGAACCCAGGAAGGGGAGGAGAGAGGAGGAAGCAGGTGCTCCCTGAAAGGACACCCTCCCCTGGAAGGGTCTGAGTCCTTGACACCGGGCCCCTCACTGCCTTTCCTGTTCTTGTCTTGGACACATCTAGACTTTCTGAACTAGATTGTCTCATCACACCCCGCTGCTCTGTAAGTGTTACTCAGCCAATCTCTTGCCTAGAAAGAGTGCAATGACCATGGTTGGGAGAGGAAAATCCAGCCTTGAATTCACTCACCAGAGTTCCTTACCTGGGTTTTCAAAGGTTACCTAGAGCTCTGCTTATCTGTTAAGAAGACTTCAGGCTGCAAATAATGGAAAATTCAACTAGAGAGACTTAAATATTTTTTTGCCCCTGTGGGACAGGAAGGGCCCAGGGTGAGGTGGGGATGCTTGTGTTTGAAGGTTTCCCCTGCCCCACAATAGCTTCATCTCATATATCCACCCTCTAGCAGCTTAGCCATCTAGTCAACCCAACTCCCACCTTCACCCTCTCACTCACCAGGAGGGAGTTTGTTTTTACTCTCACCATGACACAGATGGAGGTAGGGAGTGCTGGCTGGAGCACAGCTCTCAGTTATGTCAGGCCCACTTCTCTTCCCCTTCCCATCTTGTTTTCAAGACGGAGCTATGGTTTCACACATCATATCTGTGTTCAGGGTAGACATAAGGTAGAAAGGCACACCTTCCAAAGAGCTCCCACACTTCTGCCACGTGCTCACCTCATTGTCCGGCATTAGTTACAGGACCGCTACCGTGGCAAGGGCGCAAGGGAAAGGGACTGAGTCCATGGTTGCTCTGAACAAAATCAGGGTGCTGTCAGCCATAAAGGGAGACACAGATATGGTATCAGTCATCAACAGGGCGTGTCTGCCACCCACAGACAATATGATTCTGCTGCCCTGTTGGATGAATTCTTGCTGGTGTGGGTCCCAAAACAGAGTTCAGCCCCCATAAAATGATTACTTCTTGGACATTCCTGCAAACCACTCGTTCCCTTAAGGTTAATGCAAAAAGAATTTACTGTTTAGATGACTTAAATGGACTCTGTGGGAATTAAAGGATTTTTTTAAGGCCTCAGGAAAGAGGCACAACTAATTATGTGCCTTAAACATAACACACAGCAAACTCTGACCAGGGTACTTAGAGTACAGGACAGCCCGTGCCCCGGGGATGTGACGCTGCCACCTCTCTCTGCAGAAGCTGCACGGCAGCATCTTTAGAACCTCTCATGTTTCCCTGGGGGCAGAGTGAGGAGGGGACCTCTTGCTTCATTTGAAGAAAGCTTAGAGATATTTAAAAGATTCAAAATAGATACACAGAGATGAAAGACACAAAGGCCAGGAAGGCCTGCTGGGGTCAAATTCTAGTTGTGCCTTTTTTTGATTTTTGCCTTTCTGTTTCCTAAATTATTTTCATAATAAAGGCTCAGTTCCCCACTCTTATTCTGCCTTCCGTGTGAAGTGTGCAGGGCAGGCTAACGGTGGCTCCTCTACTGACTGCAGGCCAGACCCAATGCCCAGCACTTTGTACACTGTATCTGACTGTGCCTCACAACTGCTCTGAGGGACGAGAGCGGCATCACCCCCACCTACAAAAGAGGAAACATGTTCAAAAAACAAAAGAACTTGCCCGGGACTCTCCTATACCAGGTGCCACACTCCTCAGCATCACACCCCTCAGCTCTGGCAGGTTTCTGTTCAAGCCTAAGAAAACTAAAGCTGCTCTGAGCAGTGAAGGCTCCTAGTAGGCAGCCTGAACGTGGCACAGGTGCTGGGAGTGGCCCCCTTGACCCTCCAGCCAGCTCTGACCCTCAGCCCCTGGGGCCATGGTCTGCTCCTCTGTCTTCTTTACTCAGGAGATGGGCGTGTGACAAGAGGACTAATGAGTATGGAGCAGCCTTGCAAGTCAGGCTCTTTGTTAGGCCCCTTTATGCAGCAACCACTGGTACTCGTGAGAATTGGACAGAAATCTTGGAGACCGTCAAGTCAAGTGTAACGGTCAGCCTTGTAATCCAGTGGATTTGAAGCCTGCCAGTGCAACCTTGGATAAGTTTCCTAACTTCTCAGAGCCTCATTTCCTCTTCTATAAAATGGGTGCCTGTGTCCCAGGAATCTTGTGGATGCTAAATTAAGTAATCCGTGGGAGTAGTGAGCACAATGCTCGGGTAACTGAAGCTCCCAAGTGACGACAGCTGCCTGTAGCTATCTGGTTGCTACTCGAGAGCACAGGTTCTATTAACCCCATTTTAAGGGAGAAGAAACCAAGATAGTTTGCCCAGGTCACATCTTTCAAAAGTGGCAGAGCCAGTTGGAACTCAGGCCTGAGTTGGCTCTCTTCATGAGCTACAAGATGTCCTTCAACAGGAAATGACCATGGAGTGTCTCTATCAGAACCACAGCAACGTCAGGGGGAAGCAGCATGTTCAGCCAGGACAGGACTTGCTCTTTCCTTGAAGGTCAGAACCTCGAAGAACAGGGTCTGAGCATGGCCAGACCCTCAGCAAAGATGACTCTCCACAGATCCCCTTTTTGCTCTCGGCAGCAAGCACACGGGGTACTTGCATTTCCCCGTGAACTCGCGTCACCGGGGATGGCACCCAGCACTCCCTCTAATATCTCCTGGAGGTGTCAGCACATCATAAAGCTTTCCTGCTTGGCCCAGAGCAGCTGCTCCTAGTTTTGTCAAAGGTTCAGAAACAACAAGACACGTGGGCCTGCCACTGACTATTCCTGTTCAACTCTACGGAGCCTCCCAGGCTTCCAGTGGAAAACATTCAGAGACATTTTCCCAGGCCAGTGCAAACATGATTCCAGGAGACTTCTTCCAAGCACTCCTGCCTTCTTCAAGTAGGCCAAGAGCTCCTCCCTGCTTTGGGCACCAGGAAAGTACAGCATGTATCGCACATTAGCGCAGACGGTAGGGGAAGGTGGCCAGAAGAGTTTGGTTGGGAATTTTTCATTAGAACATTGAAGTAGATGAACAGGGCACAGGCTTCAGGGGGCAGCTGCCAGTGTCCCTGGGCAGGAGGCAGGAGGGCCAGATGTGGTCAGCAGAGCTCCACATGCTGACACTCCATGGAAGAGACAGCCATGTGTTTGGCCAGGCTTTGTGGTGGCTTTTATAAATCCCCATTTGTACGCACAAAGCAGAGAATTCCCTGCCAAGAGGCCCACGGGCTTGGGATGCACGCTTGTAGTGTGAGGTGCTCCCTCCTGGGAATCAGATGCCAGACATGTCAGTCAGGGGCCCTGGGGGCGGTCCTGGTCACAGCTGGGATGTGGGGAAAAAGCAACAGGCTGTGACAGAGAAAAAACTGAGTTTACCAAAGAACAACTGAGTCCAGAGCTCAGTTTTCTCACTCTCTAGCTGTGTAGCCTCAACCAATCCCCTGTCCCCCTTTAGCCTAATGTCCTCTCCTAGAGAATGGGGTGCAGAATGCCCTTTCTGCCATCTCATGAGGTCCAATGAAGCCATGTATACAGCCTCTTTGCATCTGTAAAGGACCATTTCCCCAGTGTCCAGCTCATAGGAGGTGCCCACATTGTGTCTTTGAGTGGACAAGTCAGTTAGTGACTTGGTACACTTGTAAGGGAAACTGAGGTTCTGAGGAATCTGAGAAAACCGAGGTTAAAGGCTGAGATCATTTAAAGAGTCAGGAAATGTCCTCTGTGATTTGCTGAGTGACTAGAGAAAGCCAGGATGAGCCATCTAAAAGCATCATGGAGACCATGGCCACTCTGCTGGTTAGAATCTTCCAACAAGTCCCTACAAGCACCTCACTACTGACCATGGATTCTGAAATATGACTGCAAATCACTGCTTCTTCCATTGAATCTGGGTAGGCTTGCAATTCCTTCAACCAGGCAATCCCTCAGTCTGCTTCATCCCTTTGTTTCTGCCAGAGGCTGGCAAAACCAACAATAGATGACTTTTGAGTCTGGGTCATAATGAACGGGCAGCTTCTGTCCCTGGGACACTGGCTCTTGGGAGCCCTGAACTGCCAAGTTAAGAAGAGTGTCCACCCAAGGCTAGCATGCTGGAGAGGCCACACGGAGGGTCTCAGGATGGCAACCTCCCCTGAATTTGACTTCAGCCAGACCAACCCACAAGGTGCCAGCCGTGGAACCATTGGAGTGGACCCACCAGTGCTCACCGTGCAAGTCATCCTTGCTGAGGCCCCAGGTGAATGGGGGATGGCACCCAGCTGTGCCCTGTCCAAATTCTGGACTCACAGGATCTTTGGGCTGGATCTCTGGTTGTGTGTGACACCACTGAAGTCTGGGGGTGTTCCTTATGCAGCTTTGCCTACTCCCTGGTTTTATCCTGTGCCACCTCCCTCTGCTCCCCAGTCTCTAGCTACTCTGACTTTCTGAGCTTTGACCATCCCCTGCTCATCATTTCTTGGCCTTTACACTTCTTGCTTCCTCTTCTGGAACATTCTTCCTTCTGCTTGGTGAACCACTCACTCTCCTCAGCGTTCAAGCTTCTCTCAACTCAAGAGCCACCTGCACAGAGTGGCCTTGTGTGACCTCCTACAGAAGGTGGCTCCATGTTTCTTTCATAGATCTTATTACATCTGAGCTTAACCACCTCCCACCCCCTTCTCATCTGCCCTTCTGCCTGAAACAAGTTGGAGTGGGGTGTAACCTTACATAAATGTATGCAGGGCTGGCTCAGGGCTAGTTGGCTTTGCAAAACTAGGACCCCATAATATAAGTTTATCAGCAGCTTGCCTGTCTCTCCTAACAAGGCATCGTAGATAGCTTTCTTTATTGATGATGAAACCAAATATATTTTGCATGTGGTTACATAATATTTCCATAGTTCTGATGCACCGCAGTGCATTTGTTCACCCTTCCCCCACTAATGAAGATTGAGGAGATGTCTGGATTTTTGTCAGTGTGAGCAAAGCCACGATAAACATTCCCCCTCATTCACATGCACTAACTCTCAGGGTTCATCATAGGTCCCGCTTCCCCACCTTCCTGGCTTGCTTTCTCCCTCCCTTTTTTGGTGGCCTTGCCAAATTCTTCTCTGTTTTTTTGTCTAATTTCCATCATTGTGCTTAATCACCAGAGCAGATTATCTTTGGTATTTATCTGTTCATTTATTTATTGTCTGTATTGGCTCCAGAAAGCCAGAAGCTACTTAGGGCTAAATGAGACCATCACATGCTTCTTTGTTACCTATGGAGTGCCTGGAACCCGGTGGGCATCAGTAACTGATCATTACAGTAATGAATCCATGAGCCAACCCTGTGTGAAGCTGTGCCTTATACCTCCAGATAACAGCAAAAAGAATGGATAAGAGCAGGGATTTTTAAATCAGGTAAAACCTGGGTTTAAATGATGGGTCTAATGATTCATGAGCTGAGTATGCTTGGACAAACCACTTGCAAAGGTCTGTTAGCACAGTGCTACACAGTAACCATTCAGTCAACCACATCTTCAAAAAAGTGGTAATGGCAATTGTAATGATAATGAGAATAATAAAACTCAAGTAAGGTAAAAATCAATTCAAGCTCACAGATACTTTCAGAATGAGAAAGAAGCTTTAATGTAATTGTTTGTAGTGGTCCACGGTGTGAAAGATAATGTCAAGAGAAATTGAACTAAGCCCAGACACAACAAATGATGGTGAGGCCCAGAGACCCTAGAACAGTAGTTCTCAACCTGTGGGTCACAACCCACAAGAACTGTATTAAGAGGCCGCGGCATTGGGAAGGTTGAGAACCACTGCCCTAAAACCAATGTTTCCCACACTTGTCCTATCTTAACAATCAGAGGGAAGTTAGCGTGCAGACACCTGGGCCCTTCCCTTTGAGATTTTGACTCTCTGGGGTGAGGCTGAGGAATCTGCATTTTATTTTTTTAACTACAATTTTTAAATTTAATTTTTAATTAAAATTATAACTGTATACATTTATGGGATATGATGTGATAATTTAATATACAATGTGAAATGCTTAAATTAAACTGATTAGCATATCCATCACCTTGCTTACTGTTAAACGTCTTACTACAAAAAGGAATCTGCATTTTAATAAGAACGTGAGAGACTTGTGATGCAGAGCCAAGTCTGGGGAGCATGTGTGGAAACGGGGGAACCCGACTGAGTGCTGGTCTCCTCGATTTTCCTCATGATGTTTAGGCTTTACATTGAGATATATGATCCATCTTAATTAGCATCTGTGTGACACAAAGTATTGATCAAAGTTGGTATTTTTGCATATGCATATCCGGTTGTTCTAACCTCATTTCTTGAAAAGATTTCCCTTCTACTTCCTCTGTACTTGTGTTGAAAATCATTTGACTGTGTAGGTATGCAGCACCTTAGGGACGCTACCTTGTTCCACTTATCAATTTGTTTGTCTTCATGCCAATACCACATGGTCTCAATCATTGTATCTTGATAATAAGTCTTGAAGTGAGATAATGTAAATCTCTCAACCTTGTTCTTTTATTTCAAAGATGTCTCTGTTATTCTAGGTCATTGCATTTTTTTTTTTTTTTACAGTTTTTGGCTGGGGCTGGGTTTGAACCTGCCACCTCTGGTATATGGGGCTGGAGCCCTACTCCTTTGAGCCACAGGTACTGCCTAGGTCATTGCATTTTAATATAAATTTTCAAATCAGCTTATCAATTTCTATGAAAAGGCCTGTGAGATTTTGATTTGGATTGTGTTGAATCAATAGATCAATTTGGGGATAACAGACCTCTTAGCAATATTGAGTCTCTGATCTACTAATAAAATATCTCTCCATAATTTAGCGATTTAGCAATATTTGGAAGTTTTCATATTAGTTTTATATATATTTAAAAACATATAGAGATACAATTGATTTTTCAGATATTGATCCTCTATCTTACAACCATGCTAAATTTGTTTTGAAGTTCTAGGTTTTTTGGCTTGGGCTTTTTTTTTTTTTTTTTTTTTTGGTACATTCTATAGGATATTCTACATAGACAACAATGTTGTCTGCCAATAAAGATGGTTTTATACTTACTTTCTAATCGGGATGGCTTTTTCTCTTTCTCTTGCCAAACTACATTGTCTAGTAAGAACCCTCCTTACAGTCTTGGATGGAAATAAGTTTTTGCTTTGTCCCTTATTTTAGGGAGAAAGTATTCAATCTGTCATCATTAAGTATGAGTAGAGCTGCAGGTTTACCATAGACTCTCTTTATCAAGTTAAAGGAGCTCCCTTCTATTCCTACTTTTCTGACCTTCTATTCCTACTTTTCTGAGAGTTTTAAGAGAGACTAAATGTTGGATTTTGTGTAAAATTTTTTCTGCATCTGTTGAGATGAACATATGGTTTTTCCTTTTTATTCTGTTAATATGGTGAATTACACTGATTGATTTTCAAATGTTAGACCACACCACATTCCTGGGATGGTCCCATTATGTATTGATTTGTAGGTTTGGAATTGCTAAAATTTTATTTTATTTTATCTGTTTATTTAGGCATATAGTCTTGCTCTGCCTCCCCAGCTACTTGAGTGCAGTGGCATCATCATAGCTCACAGTAACCTCAAACTCTTGGGCTCAAGTGATCCTGCTGCCTCAGTTTCCTGAGTACAGTACAGTCCCCTGGGACTACAGGAACCCACCAACACACCCAGCTAATTTTTCTCCTTTTAGTAGAGATGGGTTCTCACTCTTGCTCAAACATGTCTCAAACTCCAGAGCTCAAGTGATCCTCCTTCCTTGGCCTCCCCAAATGCTAGGATTACAGGGGTGATCCACTGCACCCAGCATAATTGCTAAAATTTTAGTAATTTTTTACATATATATATTCATGAGGGATAATGCTTTGTTTTTTTCCTGGTGCTTCTGTCTACTTTTGGGATCAAAGTAATGTCTACCTCATATAATGAACTGAAAAGTATTTCTTGTCTTTAACTTCCCTACAATTTGTGTAGAACTAGTATCTTAAAATTTGATCGAACTTAGCAGTAAAGCCACCTGAGATAAATTTTTCATTGTGAGAAAAATTTTAACTACAGATTAAATTCCTTTAGTAGGCCTATTCAGGTTATCTATTTAACCTTGAGTGAGGAATTTTTCAAGGAATTTGTCAATTTCATCTAAATTGTTGAATTTACTGGCATGAAGTTGTTCATAATATTCCATTATTATTATTATCATTGTTATTATTATTATTTTGAGACAGTCTTGCTCTATTACCCTGGATAAAGTGCAGAGGCATCATCATAGCTCACTGCAACCTCAAACTCCTGGGCTTAAATGATCTTCATGCCTTAGCCTCTCCAATAGCTGGGACTACTAGTGTATACCACAACGCCCAGCTATTTTTCTATTTTTTATATAGAGAAAATCTTGCTCTGGTCTCAAATTCTTTGCCTCAAACCATCCACCCACTTCAGACTCCCAGACTACTAGGATTAAAAGTATGAGCCACTGCACCAGCTCCTTATTATCCTTTGAAAACCTGTAGAATCAGTAGAGTTATCACCTCTCTCATTCTTAATATTGGTAATTTTAATATTTTCTCTTTTCCCCCCGATCTTTGGCTTTATTGATGTCATTTATTTTGTTGTTGTTATTGTTGTTTATTCCATTATTTCTATTCTAAACATCATTATTTCCTCTATTCTGCTTACTTTAGGTTTCATTTTTTTAAAATGTTGCTAATTTCTTAAAGTGGAAACACTGGTCATTACAATCATTCTTATTTTCTAAGAAAGTGCTATAAATTTAGTGCTAAAATTTTTCCTCTAAAAACTGCTTGAGCTACTGCTTCCTACAAATTTTCATAGATCTTTTCATTTTCTCTCATCTTAAAATACTGTTTTTATTGGTTTCATTTTTGACTGATGAGTTATTTAGAAGTGTTATTTAGTTTCTAAATAATTATGGGGGAGAGGGGTTCCAGGTATCTTTCTGTTACTGATTTCTAATTTAATCCCATTGTTATCAGAGAACATGCTCTGTATGGCTTGAATTTTTAATTTTTAAAAAATTCATTGAGAGTTGTTTTATGGCCCAGAATACAGTCTATCTTGGTAAATGTTCAACGTGGATATGAAAAGAACGTGTATACACTCTTGTTGGGCGTAGTGCCATACAAATAAATGGCAGTTAGGTCAAGTTGGTTAACAACGCCATCCACAATGTTCTATTTCTTTTATATCAGTACTAATTTTCTGTTTACTTGGCCGATCCGTTAATTATAGAGAGAAGGGCATTGAAATGTCTGACTTTAATGGTACATTTGTCTGTTTCTCCTTTCAGTTCTATCAGTGTTTGCATCACATTCTCCAGGAGAATAGAATAGGGCACCTGATGACTGGGGTAGAAATCCAGGAAAGGAAGCCAAGCCCTGAGGTGCGTCCAGGTGGAGGGCGTGGTCAGCTGTGGCTAATGCAGCTCACGTGACTGAGCACCAACCAATGGAGTTAGCAATACTGAGATCAAGGGGGAATTTGTCGCAGCAGGTTTGGTGGTGCAGTGAGAAAGAGAAGCCTGATTCCAGGGGCTGAAAGAGACTGAGAAGCAAAAGTGGATGTTGGGTTTTGAATTTTGTCTTTCAGAGGATCACAGA
Source organism: Galagoides demidoff (assembly GCA_963574575.1). NCBI lineage: Eukaryota > Metazoa > Chordata > Mammalia > Primates > Galagidae > Galagoides > Galagoides demidoff. Next base: position 64,996 of record CAUYQV010081097.1, read on the forward strand.
AATGGGACAGAAGCTAAACAGAATGAGAGGGTTAGAGTAACTTGCTTTAAGATGGGGGGGGAAACCCACATGTTTACATGTTAATTAAGGTGACCAGATTTTAACATTTGTAAAGCGGGACACCATTGACAGGGGGGCGGGGCCTGACAACAATGCAAACTTTGATAAGCAGTTCTGGATAATCACTTCTCAGCAATTATTTATTATTATTACAGTTTAACATTACAAAATTAACAAAAATTATATACAACTCGTATCCTGGCGAAATAGCCACATGGCAGCCAAAAACTGTATATTCCCTTACTGTTCTCCCGCCCATTGGTGCATTCCTTCCAAAAATCGGGACTTTTTAAAAACTCCGCGGGACGCTGGACAAATTGTTCAAAAGCGGGACGTCTGGTCACCCTAATGTTAATGGGAAGTATTTTCATTGTTTCTATTTGAAGTTATTTTAATGCTTCTACTACTCCAGAATATATGTTTAGTCCTTTTTCCTGACTTTATCAACTCTAGATAATATCTCTTGACTCTAAAAGGTGAATATGTGGCTCCATTCTACTGCCTTTTTGCTTCCCCCATGCCTTTCAAAGTGTGATTTTGTGATTTTGTGTGCATCTGTATTTCATCAATTGATTACCCTTGCAACTTGAAATATTCTGCCTAAACTTCTATTTCTTGTCCCATCAACTTTTCATTTACATCTCAACTACCTACTTTGTGAGGTGAAGCTATTAATACTCTTCCCTTTCCCCAATCTTTGCTTTCTTTCTTCCCATTCTAACTTCTACTAGCTCAGTTTTTAAATGGAATCAAATTGATTATAAATACAGCATCTGAATTAACAAGATTACAATCATATTATACATGTTGGCCCAAGAAGTATACTAAAATAAAACTGTCTTCTCTAGAAGTCATTTATCCAGTTATTTACTATTCATTTATTAATTCAACATTTATTTACTGAGTGCTTCCACCTGCCAGGCACCCTCTGCTTGTGTAGCATAATGAAGAAGACAGACAAATCCTTGCCCTATAGAGCTGACATTCTGGGAGGGAGGCAGATAATAAACAAATGAACAAATGGAACTCTAGGTAGGGATAAGTACTTCAAAGGAAAATAAAGCAAGGGAGGAATTTAACAGTACCAGAGGAGAAGCATTTCAGATGAGTGGTCAGGGTTTCCATGCAGAGACCCATGTGGTGTGAAGAAACAAGTCAGCCACACCTTTCACCATTAACTAAGATAGATTCTCACTGGATTAAGGACTTAAACTTAAGACATGAAACCATAAAAATACCAGAAGAAAGTGCAGGGAAAACACTTGAAGAAATCGGCCTGGGAGAATTTTTTCTGAGACGGATCCCATAGACAATTGAAGCAACATCAAAAATACACTATTGGGACCTGATTAAACTAAAGAGCTTCTGCACAGCCAAGAGCACAGTAAGTAAAGCATGCAGACTGCCCTCAGAGTGGGAGAAAATATTTGCAGGTATGTCTCTGACAAAGGTTTAATAACCAGAATTCATAGAGAACTCAAACTTATTAACAAAAAAACCCAAAAAAACCAAAAAAACAAAAAAACAAGTGATCCCATTGCAAGGTGGACAAAGGACTTGAAGAGAAATTTCACCAAAGAAGATAGGCGTACGGCCTATAGATATATAAAAAAATGCTCACCATCCTTAATCATTAGAGAAATGCAAATCAAAACTACTTTGAGATATCACCTAACTCCAGTAAGATTAGCCCATATCACAAAATCCCAAAACCAGAGTTGCTGGTGCAGCTCTGGAAAAAAGGAAACACTTCTACACTGCTGGTGGGAATGCAAACTAATATGTTCCTTTTGGAAAGACATCTGGACAACACTTAGAGAACTAAAAAATGACCTACCATTCAATCCTACAATTCCTTTATTAGGTATATACCCAGAAGATTAAAAATCACATTACAATAAAGATATTTGTATCAGAATGTTTATTGCAGCCCAATTCATAATTGCCAGGTCATGGAAGAAGCCCAAGTGCCCATAGAGCCACAAATGGATCAATAAACTATGGTATATGTACACCATGGAATACTATGCAGCCATAAAGAAAGATGGAGACTTTACCTCCTTCATGTTTACATGGATGGAACTGGAAAATGTTCTTCTTAGCAAAGTACCACAAGAATGGAAGAAAAAGTATCCAATGTACACAGGCCTAATATGAAACTAATTTATAGTTCTCAAATGAAAGCTACAACCTAATTCTAGCCTAAGAATATGGGGAGGAGGGGAAGGGAGGGGAGAAGGGTGGATGGGTGGAGGGAGGGTGATTGCAAAGATCACTATATGGTCTGTCTAACAAGGGTGCAAGTCAATTTTTCTAGAACTAAAGTATAAATGTTTTAACACAATAACTAAGTAAATGACACAAAGTCTATGTTAAAAGGTTGATGAAAATATTTCAAATTGTATATGAAAACACTACACTGTACCCCATGTTTGCATTAATGTACACAGCTATCATTTAAAAAAATAGTATTAGAGATCAGGTCTCCGCAATCTTTCTTGTGCTTTTCCTACCACCACTGACTACAGAAATGAAGTATTAATTCATTTATGAAAAACGGAGAATAGCACAAGGTGATATAAAAAAGTGATATACAAATGAAAGATTCTGGATGTGCAGAAAATGCATTAAAATATGCCTATAATCCTAGCCACTTGGTAGGCTGAAGTGGGAGGCCTGTTGAGCCCAGGAGTTCAAGGCCATCCTGGACAACATTGCAAGACCTCATCACTCAAATAAACTGAAAAGTAAAAGAAGAGTAATCATGAAGTCAGAAGTTTATTAAGAGCTAGAAAATGTTTAAATATTGAAGTATGTTGAGGCTGGTCCAAGTGCAATGGTGTTTGCAACTAATTGATCACAACCAGTTATAGATTCCTTTGTTCCTTTTCCATTCCCACCATTGACTAGCCTAAAACTAACTAACTAAATAAATAAATTTAAATGTTGAAAGTAAGTTGAATGGAATTTTTAAAAAGGCAACGAAGTATGGCTCGGTGCCTGTGGCTCAAGTGGCTAGGGCACCAGCCACATACACCTAAGGTGGCGGGTTCAAAACTAGCTCGGGGCCTGCCAAACAACAATGACAGCTGCAAACCAAAAATAGCTGGGAGTTGTGGTGGGCACCTGTGGTCCCAGCTACTTGGGAGGCTGAGGCAGAAGACTTACTTGAGCCCAGGAGTTGGAGGTTGCTATAAGCTGTGATGCCATAGCACTCTACCCAGGGAGACAGCTTAAGGCTCTGTCTCAAAAAAAGAAGGCAACCAAGTGAATAACTAAGGCAAAATTCTCTTTAAAAAATGAGATATTTATACTGAGTCTTTGACAAAGAGAAAGAACAGCTAAGGTATAAAAAAATAAGAGTAAGAGGTAGAAAAAAACCAAGACTGTAGATTATTTCAGTCTATAAAAGAATGAAATAAAAGCTAGAGAATAATGTCTATCTCTCATTTTTAACAAAAATAAAGCACTGCAAAAATGCAAAAAAAAATGGTATTGGTAGGTTTACCATTTTTAAAGAACAAAGTAAACCAATTTACAAAAACTATAAGGAAAAATTACTTAAACAGTAGCTGTATTGTTACATGAAAACTTTAAGAGCTATAAGAAGAGGAATAAGCTTGGAATAAAACTTATTCCAAGATTTTTAAAGGGGAGGATTTGTAAACTGGATACAGTTCAAGAAAAGAACCATAATCAAGTTTCACACATCTGGGACTGGTGGTTCAATTTGAAGATAGCTGAAATAAATCTCTTAAAATCTTTAATAAAATAAGAAAACAGACAAAAACAAAATTGAGCACAATAATTTCCTCTTTTCAAAATACAAGGAACTAAAGGTTGCTAGGTATATTAAATTTTATATATTATACTTACAGACATTACCTTATAAAAACTGGTGAAAATAACCAAAGACACACAAAGATGTCTTAAAAGGAATGAAAATTCAAATCATGCCAAATAGTTATTTTACTTACAATAATCATAAATTTTCATATGATTTTTTAAAATTACACAGAAGACAAATCTTAATAGACATGCTATAGTACCATATGGCAGAACTCATTGCAATAAGAGAAAAAAGGTAGGCTTGACCATAGTTAGGCTAAACTAGTACAAACAGGCAATTTGCACTATTCTAATTATAGTTTACCTTCAAAGGAAGAAATAATTACATAGGCCCCTTCAGAACTTTGAAAAAAACCACTAATTGAAAAATCATATGCCTGGGTCACATGTGAGAAATAAAGGAAAGGGATAAAGTCTCAAACAGATATATTCTCAGAAACATCACCAATATGCTTCCTTTAAAGATTTCTGAATGCATTCATTTCATTTCCAATGAAAATAAAATACATTTAAGAAATCAAGAACAGCAGGCACAGTGATACATGCTTATAATCACAGCTTCTGGGGAGGCAGAGGCAGAAAGATAGTGTGAGCCCATGAATTCAAATCTAGCCAGGGCAACATAGCAGGCTGTCTCTTTTAAAAAAACAAAAGAGAAAGAAATTACGTTGGCGCCTGTGGCTCAAAGGAGTAGGGCGCTGGCCCCAAGTACCGGAGGTGGTGGGTTCAAACCTAGCCCCAGCCAAAAACTGCAAAGAATAATAATAATAATTATTATTATTATTATTATTATTAAAATATATAAAAAAGAAAGAAATTGAGAACAGTGAAACTGTAATAGTTAAGAACTATTTTAAAAGGCACAGAAAGAAAACCATTAAATTCTCATGAAAAGAATAACATTTATTTGATTTATCCTTGATTGATAATTAAATGATGATATGTGTTGAAATGTATCCACCCAAAATTTGTAGGTTAAGAGCCATAATTTCCAGTATCTTAAAATGTGTCTGTATTTGGAACTGGACATTTAAACAGGTGATCAATTAAAAGACCATTAGGCTTGTCCCTAATCCAATTTGACTGGTATCTTTATAAGAAGAGGAAATTGCAACACAGAGAGAGACATGAGGAATTGTGTACAAAAAAGAAAGACCATGTGAAGATACAGCACGAAGGAGACCATTTCCAACCCAAGGGGAGAGGCATCAGAAAAAAACCAAACCTGCTTACAGTCTGATCTTAGACTTCTAGCATTCCGAACCGTAAGAAATAAATTTCTGTTGTTTATGGCATCCAGTTTATAGTAGTTTGTTATGACAGCCTTGCAAATTAATACAGATGAACAACTGCTTTTAGAATTTTTTAAAAACCTGTTAAACAATCAATTAAATCAAAGACAATGTGAAAGCAATCAATGCCAATGATGAAAAGCAGTGTTACTTGTTACGGCCAAAATGTAATTAATTTACTTTTTTGGAAAGCAGTTTGGCAATAAGAGAAGTCTTAGAAAAGTTGATATGTTTTGATCTACTAACTAGACATCAGGGAATCTGTTTTTTGGAGTGAAAGACTGAATACAAGAGAAAGTATAATCAATAAAAGCAAAAATAATTAATAATTTAATACTACTACTATTATTGTTCACTTAATGTTTCTTATTTTCCAAAGCCATGTACCAAATGCTTTACATAAAATTCACTGCCAAAGTATTAATTTTTTAGAAAAAGTTATAAAATCCAAAACCCTAGTTGTTAATATTTTGACATAATTTCTTTAACGCTTTTTTCTATGCCTTTTTTAATTTGTAAAACAAAATCAGAAAGCACATCTCTCTACATTTTTTCACTTGACATAGATGAAGGAAGTCAGAAAACATTAACATCAAATAACTGGAGGTATAATGGAGGACAATAGGAAACTAGGATTTTGCTTTAGATGCAAGATTTTATTAAATTTGAACACGTGAGATTAAGCTCTATTCTTTTGAATATGCTAATCTCATACATACTTGGTTATGTTTTTGTTTATTTTTTCATTTCACTTACAGTTGCACTGAAAGTAATGTTAGTACTGGGTAAGTATAAGACATAAAGCTATTTCTTAATGCCAATCCTCAAATGTCTACAGATGTGTAATCAAGTGTAACCACAAATAGGATTCAAACAAATTTAGTAGAAGCAGTTTGAGAATTTTAAACAGATGCTAAGAGACTCCTGAAACAGCAGAACCATCTGTAAGATTTATGGAGAAAGATGTTAAGCTGATTGGTTAACAAGGCTCGCCTACATTTCTGTAGCTACAGCAGATTACACTGTGAAGACTTAAAATCTTATGATGATTCACTTGCTTGTATCTTGCTGATAATGGAGATTTACAGCAAGAGAGGAAATCATCGAGTCTAGATTTTTCAATATTTAACAATAAAGATTAAGAAAAACAGAGAGAGAGAGGAAAGTATGGAAACTTATTCTTCTAGTAAGAAAGAAAACACAGTTTCAGATGTAACATATTTTAGAGATGTAGCATTTATTACTTCGGGAGATAAAAGTCAAAAGGGAATTATTTTTCTGATACAGTTGTGTGTATGGGGAGGGTAGAAGTGTGGCAACTAAATGGAAATAAATAAAATAATTCCCAAATAGCAGGATTAAGGACCCAGATGAGCTCAGAGAGGTGAACTTTTTTCCCTACAGATAACATGGTTTTCTCTGGTAAGAGAAATCTGTAGACTTCATACATGAAAATAATTGTGTTCTTTAGGGTCTGCTATTAAAAACTATACCTACCATTCCTACCTATTTCAATGTTATTCTTACACTGATGTGAGGTTTTATAGATTGTCTCAGTATTTAAACAAAAAATAATGAAAGAAAGAAAACTTCTGGTTTGAGCAAATTCATTAAAAGATATTTGTCCCTCTTTGAGAGGCTGAGGTGAGTCCAGCCTGGGCAACATGACACAAAATTGTTTCTACAAAAAAAATTTTAAAAATTAGCTAGACGGGGCTCAGCTCCCATAGCACAGTGGTTACAGTGCCAGCCACCTACACCAAGTCTGGGGGTTCGAAACTGGCCCAGGCCAACTAGACAACAATGACAACAGCAACAAAAAAAGTAGCTGGGCATTGTGCTGGGTGCCTGTAGTCCCAGCTACTCGGGAGGCTGAGGCAAGAGAATCGCTTAAGCCCAAGAGTTTCCGGTTGCTGTGAGCTGTGACACCACATCACTCTACTGAGGGTGATAGAGTTAGACTCTGTCTCAAAAAAAAAAAGAAAAAAAAATTAGCTAAGAGGATCGGTAGCAAGATGGTGGATGAAAGAAACAGCTTTTTTGAAACTGGGCACCATGAGATAGGGGAGAGAAGACTCCATCCAGGCACCTCAAGATTGCAGGCTTTGCCCATAAACATCTCTTAGAGGGTACAGGAAGGCAGCAGAAGACTTTCAGATCACAGGAGGAGTATAAAAGCAGTGAAGAAGGGGCAAGTGTCTGGGTAAGGTCTGAGGCAACCACCATGGCGGCAGCGGGCAGCGGCTACAGCAACTTAGTGTGTGCAGACAGGGAAGGCCTTCCCTGTGGAATTTTTTAGACTTGGAAGACCTTGGGCAAGCCAGCAATTGCTTTGAACAGTGCCCAGACATTGGAACTGAGCAGCCAGGGCAGAGCACAGTTCTCATTGTTCAGCTGCAGTCCTTGTGGAGCCATTATGGAAAAGTTGCCTTGCAGGCTTGGCCTTCTGGGTCCTAGAGCAAGGCTGTTCTCTAACAACAAACAGACAGCCACTTCCCCACTTCTGGAGAGATCCAAACAACACACCCTTTTCCTGAAATAGCCACTGCTTAGCCAAGGGACACAGTTTGGAAAGGTCCCAGGCATGTATATTAAGCTGGTTGAGGAGAGATCCAGGAGCTCAACCCTGTAGACTTTGAGCACAAAGAAGTCAACAAAGGCTCCCAGTCTCCATCTTATACAACTATATTGTGATTAGCATCTCATATCCCAGATGATCACTTGTTCCCCAGGCAATATCCAGCAAGATTTATATATGCAGGTTTTCTTTTTTCTTTTTGTATTCTTGGTGGTTGTTGTTGAAGCTGTCACTATTGTTAGTTTGTCTGTTTCTTTGGCTTTTCAAAAATTTTTTTTTCTTTTTAAAATTTTCCCCCCAGATTTTTCTTTTTATTATTTATGGTTTTTTATTGTTGTCTTCTTGAATAATAAGGACTTCATATTTGCTACTTTTTCTGCCCCTGATATTTGCTTATTCCCTCAATTTTATCTCTTAAGGTTTTTTGTTTGTTTCTTTTGGTTTGGTTTTGTTTTTCTTCTCTATTTGGTGGAGGTGGGGTCCTGTGTCTGCATAGGCTGTCAAAGAGCTACAGATGTCAACAGACCCACCCAACCCAGCCCCCCCAGCAGTTGGGATTTGTGGGTGTGGGTCAAAGTACTTTACTGAACACCACTATTACTCCTGTCTCTCTCTTTCTGTTCCTCTCTTCTTTTTGTCACTCTTCCCTTTTACTCACCCCCTTTCCCTTTTTTCTTTTTTTTCTATCTTTTATCTCTTCTTGCTCTTCACTCTTCTCATCATTTTAGTAAAGGATACTTCAACACCTTAGGTCAGAGGCATGACAATTTAAAGAGCAAGAGGCAGTGAAAGTAAAAAACAGAACAAGGAAACAGAGAAAAAGAAAAAGCAGAAAAATCCTGGCATCATGAAAAACCAGACCACAGCAACCCCCTCAAGGGATCATGAAGTAGCTACTACAGAAGATTACACCTATAAAGAGATATTAGAAATGACAGAAGGGGAATTTAAAATATGGATGGTAAAAACAATGGAGGAAATTGCTGATAAAGTGGAAAATAACCAAAAGGAAATACAAAAACAGAATCAAATAAAAGATAAATGATATGAAGACTATAGAAAGCATATAGCAGAGCTGAAGAAATTGAAGCAGTCAATAAGGGAACTTAAAAATGCAATAGAAAAGTATCAATAACAGACTAGACCATGCAGAAGAAGGAATCTCAGAGGTAGAAAAATAAAGATCTTGAGCTAACTCAGGCAGTTAAAGAGACACAAAAAAGAGAGAGAGAAAGCTGAACGTTCACTGACAGAATTATGGGACTTTATGAAGCATTCAAATATATGAGTTATAGCAGTGGTTCTCAACCTTCCTAATGCCATGACCCTTTAACACAGTTGAAATGGCTGAGTTATAGGTATCCCAGAAGGGGGAGAAGAATGCCCTGAAGGTATGGAGGCCATACTAGATTCTGACACATTCCTTTCAGAGGGATATTGAACCCTAGGTAATCTGAACTCAAATCAGCTTCTACAAGACACATTGTGCTGAGACTTTCCAAAGTCAAGACAAAAGAGATGATTCTGCAAGCTGCCAGGAGTAAGTGCAAATTGACCTACCATGGCAATTCCATCAGGGTGACTGTAGACTTCTCAAATGAAACTTTTCAAGCCAGAAGACAATGGTCATCTATCTTTAATCTACTTAAACAAAACAATTTTCATGCCAGAATACTATATCCTGCTAAGCTAACCTTTAAAATTGATGGAGAAATCAAATCTTTTACTGATGCACAAACAATGAGAAAGTTTGCCACAACAAGACCAGCTCTACAGGAAATACTTAGACCTATTCTACACACTGACCATCACAATGGACTACCAGCAAACTATACATCTAGTAACTATAGGACAAAATGTAGCTTCCACAAAGATGCAAAAGATAAAACTAAGCAATGGACTTTCACAAAATAAGATGAATAGAATTCCACCACACTTATCAATTATCTCAACAAATGTTAATGGCTTGAATTCCCCACTGAAGAGGCAGAGACTGGCTGATTGGATTAAAAAACATAAGCCATCCATCTGCTATCTGCAAGAAACACACCTAGCCTTGAATAATAAATTAAAACTCAGGGTTAAGGGATGGAAGACAATTTTTCAAAGCAAATGGAACTCAGAAGAAAACAAGGGTTGCAATGTTATTCTCAGACTCAAGTGGATTTTAAGCAACTAAAGTCAAAAAAGACAAACATGGACATTTCATATCAGTCAAGGGAACAACACAGTAAGAAGACATTTCAATTCTAAATATTTATGCATCCAACTTAAATGCTCCCAGATTCTTAAAACAG
>CAUYQV010081098.1:0-17698 GCA_963574575.1 Galagoides demidoff
GCCTGTGGTCCCAGCTACTTGGGAGGCGGAGGCAGGAGACTCACTTCAGCCCAGGAGTTGGAGGTTGCTATGAGCTGTGATGCCATGGCACTCTACCCAGGGGGATAGCTTGAGGCTCCATCTCAAAAAAAAAAAAAAAAAGAAAACCAGAGCTGGACAGTAGATACAGCTGTCCTGATATTATTCAGGACTATTGCAATGAGTAAAAAGAGACCTCACTATAGAACTGGGCTCAATTCCAAGGGTGGCAGGGACCAGTGGGATTTGAGCCAAGGAGAAAGTGGGGTCAGTAGATAAGAAATTACTAAGAAGAAACATTGGGGGTTGGAGGATTCTTGCTGAAGGCAGGTCAGGATGGTCACATCACCTGGAGAGGATGAGGATGAGGACCTGATCAAATATTGAAGGTGGGCAGGTTATTGCTAAATTTGTAGGCGCAGCCAGGACAGAGGCCAAGGCCCAGGCCCAGAAGGCTGGGAGGAGCTTGGCTAGACTTTTGTTAGGGAGTCTTTGTCAGCTCCCAGACTAGGTGATGCTCCTGCCCCAAAGCACACCTAAGTGGGAGCTAGCTAGCTAGCTTCTATAGGTGGAAGTCAGGGGAAGGACACTCAGGCCATCTAGGGGGAAGGCATCCAAGAGCACTTGTTCCCAAAGTCTCAGTCAGTGGGACTCTTTGGAAACTCAATAAAGAAATTGAGAGAAAAACCCAGACCAGGTTAGTGCTGCCATATCCCTGCCTCCAACACCACCCCTTCTTTCTCTTTTGTAGCACTTAGGACACTTCTCATGATTATTTGAGGGCTGGGCTGGCTCCAAGCATGTCTGTATATTACATGTAGCAAGTGGTCTGTCTGGTGCCTGGCATCTGGAAGGTGCTCAATAAACACATGGCAATAAACAGTTGAATAACCGATGGTTAAGTGAGTCAGGTGCAGGGACATCTGAATCACTATGGCAGAGCCTTGAACACAGCCATACACAAAGCCCCTGGCCCCTCAGGAGGGCCGCTCTGGGAGTAGAGCATAGAAGAATGGGGCACCCTTTGGGTGAGGCTCACTCAGACAGTCTTGGCCATGGCAAAGCAGGGAAGTTCAAGGACCAGCTCCTCCATGAGATCATTCTGGTTTCTTGGCCTGGACAGCAGCCAGCCCAATAGAGGGACTAACTCATTCTCTATAAATATGTTATTGGGGATGGGCTATTAATAGAGTAATCTTAATAGCAGCATGATCAGCCAACATTGATACAGCATTTTATGAGCTCCAAAGTGCTTTCCTAATCCCTATAACAACCTCAGAGGATGTTATTTTTATATCATTTTATAGGTTGAGAAACTAAGTTTGGAGAATTGCAAGTCCAAGGACCCTGTGCTCTTACGGGGACAGAGTCAGGACTCTGAGCAGTGCCCTTCCTGGCCCCCTGCCTTGCCTCTTCCTTGTCTGGACAGAGGTTGGGCTGCCAGTGACCTTTGCTCTCCAAAAACAAAGGGTTTACTGAGTAACTGAAGAATGTATCTAACACAGCAGGTTGGTTTAGACTTGACAGCCTCCCAGGAACAAGCCATTTCAATGTTTTCAGCAGAGGACTTCTCTCCCACCTCTGCCGAGTGGGCCATGCATCAGCTGTGTGTTTGGGGGCTGGAGCAGATTGACCTCAGTGGGGGGAGCCTCTTGTCAGAGAGGTATGGAAGAGCTGGTACAATCCCTGCTTCCTCCTCCACATCCTGATAAAACATTCAAGGCTCTATGGCCAGCATTTCATACATACACTTTAATTGTGCTCTTTTCCATTGTGTGTGAACACAATCCAGTGACCTAAGACCTACAGGCACACAACAGACACTAAGGACTTCTTTGGGCTCCCGAAGCCCATGCTCCCATTTCACCTTATATTGTTCTCCAAGTGCTTCCACTTGGCTGCTTTCTATCATTTTAACAAAACCAGGGGGAAATAAAATAAGCACCAAAACAGTGAAAAGCGCAACAGAACAGACGTGGAGGTCTCTCCGTCTGGATGTCCTGGGCTGTGCAGAACATGATGCTTATCCCAGAAGCTGTGAGCAAAAGACTGCATCGGGCATATGCCAGGCTGTTATGAGATATATATACTACAGGGCAGGCCATTTGAAAGTGGGACACGTGGAAGTCGGTGACAGCTTGTGTTTCCAAAACATTCATTTATAAAATCAACAACTGACCTATATTCGTGAATTACTCATTCAGCAAACATTTATTGCATGCCTTCCGTATGCCAGGCACTGAGCCACGTCTGGCTGCTTGGAAATGACTAAGACAAGTCACCACCCACGAGCAGCTCACAGCCAGAGCAGAGAAATGGGATAGGGTGGAAAGTTCTGTGATGCAGTTAAAGTTTGCCATCCTCTATTTCTTGGAGCAGTCCCCTGCATGGGCCCCCTGAGGCATGGCTTCTGAGCGAGGCATTGCACTGCAGAGTGTTACTGTGCACACATTCTGGAATTCAGACCGGCCTTCCCCCAGTTCATCTGTATTAGTACACTTTCCTTGCAGAGAAAGTGCTGCTCGGGTTCAGAAATTGGAAAAATCAGAGGAAAAAAGGGATTGTGCAGTTAGACAAGGTCAGGGCCGCTAGCGGGTGAGCAGGAAAGAGACAGGCAGGACCCAGGCCTTATCTTCCGTATGGTGCCAGGACAGGGCAGGATGTCATTTTGTTTCCGAGGGTCTATTTAGGAGATTGCTCTTGAGCTGTCTATGCTTGTCAACTGCAGAATAGGATGTATTCTTTTCATTTTCTTATTTATTCTTTTCATAAAATCTCATTCGACATATCTGGGTTAACTGGTTTTCAGCTACAATGTTTGCATTTGCCTGTGTCCCACCTGGGGAAATCCTGCTCAGCACACCTGCGCCTTCCTCTGGGCCGTGCCTCTCACCTTCAAAAGCTACGTGGTGTCTGTGGCCCACCTGTTCCCACAGGTAGGGTGTCTAGCACATCCTAGAGTAAACTGTCCATTTAATCTGCTTTGAGATGACGAGGCTTTGAAGGCCCTTCTTCTCACCTCTGTATCCTCAGTGCCCGGCACAGGACCTGGACAGGAGGCACCCAGTAGCATTGCTGAGGGAGGGAGAGGAGAAGGAAGGAAGAGAAGTCACAAGGGCCGTGCACATAAAGCCTGAAGCCAAGGCAAGAGGAGTGATCCACACGGCTGTGACCTTGGAGAGGTGGGGTGGTCCTGTCTGCAGGGCCACAGTTTGCATGAAGTCACGCCCTAGCGGTGCCTCTCTGCCAAGGGCTGCCCTGAGCACCTTCCCTCTGTTGGGAGCCTCATGGACACTCCAGCATCCTCTTGAAGGCTGAGTCCTCCCTCTTCCTCAGCTCTCTGTGTGCACTCTGGCCCCTGCAGAAGTGGGTGGTCTAGTAGATGCCAGCAAGAGCTCACTGTTGTATATACCACCATGAACCTTCGGGCTTCAGGGTTCAGGTGAGGGCATCATGTGCTGGATCACAAGCCCTTGCACTTCCCACCTGGAGGATCACAGTGGCCTGGGAATAATGGTCATCTTCTTCCCACACCTGCCTCCTCTTAGGAATATCGCCATAATCTTCCCAGGCACTGTTACAGAAACCCAGCAGCATGGGGAATCTGCAGAGAAGGAAGGAGGCTGGCACATAAAGCATCTGTTGGCTATAATGGAGGGGAAGGGAAGAAGGAGCTTGATGCAGAAGGTTTTGATTTCCCTGAGAAGAACCTTGGGCTTGTCCTAATGCAAACAGAGCACTGGTGCCAGGGTGCAGCAGGGCTTTCGGGTGATTGGATCTGAGCTTTATGAAGAGCACCCTGGCAAAGCGTGGAGGATGGCTTGTCGCTGGAGTTCAGTGGCCTGTTCCGGCTCTGTCCTATGAATGTCAGTGTTTGATGGCAGGTTTGACTGAGAGTTAAGGATAGTTAAGGATTTGTGCCCAAATCATCTTGAATGAAGTCAAAAGAATAAAGGTTTCTGGGTGTGTGAGTGTATGTGTTTGGCACTTTGGAACTTAGTGAGCTCTTGTCACCAGAAGTCCTTGCAGAGTTAGAAGGCAATAAATCTAAATAAAATGACCAATGGGCTATACCATGTTCTCTTTCAATTCTCAATTCTAGGTTGTCTGGACAGAAGCATGATCACCACAGTTTTCCTGCCCCCCAAAACTAGCACATTTATTTTTTTTTTAATTTTTATTTTTTTCTAAGACAGAGTCTCAAGCTATAGTCCCCAGTAGAGTGCTGTTGCATCATAGCTAATAGCAACCTCGAACTCTTGGGCTTAAGAGATTCTTTTGCCTCAGCCTCCCAAGTAGCTGGAACTATAAGCGCCCGCCACTATGCCTGGCTATTTTTTGGTTGTAGTTGTCATTGTTCTTTGGCAGGCCTGGGCTGGATTTGAACCTGTCAGCTCTGGTGTATGTGGCTGGTACCCTTAGCCCCTGAGCTATAGGTGCCGAGCCAAAACTGGAACATTAAACAAGATTTTAGCAAGCTTAAAAGTATAAATTATACTACTTTGCACCTTTCGTGATGCAGAATATACCAATATGAAGAAGCAGAACTTCTGATACAGCTAAAATAGAACTTCTTCCAAAGTGATTTTTTCTGCAAGATTTTACAAACCTTTTGTTAAAGCCAAGGCAGATTCTAAATTTGAGTCTAAAATTAACACTGAAGATATTCACTCAGTTGGGGGGAGGGAAGAACACTCATATAGAATCAAAATAAAAGCAAGTGTTCATATTGTGCTTACCATTGCCAGGAGCAGCTCTCAGCATCTGTGTATATTAACTCTCTAACCCTTGCCACAGTCATAAAGCTGGGTATTACTATTAGCCCCAGTGTTTTTTTAAATTTCACATTGATATGAGGGTACAAGTGGTCCCAGTGATGTTTACAATGTTTGTGTTTGTTGGCTAAGGTCCCTGTTGTAGTTGTGCTCCTCACCCAGGAGGTGTGCCATACACCCTTCTATTGCGCCTGTTAGGTCAGAGCACACCAATCCCCCCATTCTTTCCCTTTTTCCCCTCCTACTCCTCCCAATTTGAATTAAATTGAGTTTTTCTCTTGTGTGGACTTGTATTAGCCCCCCGTTAAAGATGACCAAACTAAGACCCAAGCACTTTTAGTACCCTCTCCAAGGTCACAGGGCCAGTTGACTGAACTGGGATTTGAATCACCTCTTGTGTGATCATTTGGTCATGATTTGAGGGATCTGGGGCAAGGCCTTCAGCAGCTGTCAAACCAGGATAACACCTAGTTTCCCTCACACGAGTGGGGTGAGCAACGGAACAAAGGATGTGGAAGCAATTTGAAAGCCAGAAAGCCCAGTAGAGAGGTACCACTGCTTATGCATGATTCTTAGCCATTGCATCAAGCCTCTGGCTTCTCCAAGAGCAGATCTCAGTTCCTCGAAGAGTTTCAGAAATACCTCTGCAGTGCATCCTAATTAAGGAAAAAATTTTTAGTTTGGAAGCTATTTATTTATTTATTTATTTATTTATTTATTTTTGCAGTTTTTGGCTGGTGCTGGGTTTGAACCTGCCACCTCTGGCATATGGGGTTGGCACCCTACTCCTTTGAGTCACAGGCGCCATCCCACTATTTATTTTTTCACTCATCCTGGGAGGCACTCTGCCAGGAGGATGAAAAATAATTCAGCATCTTTGCCTTTGAGGAGCTTGCAGTCGGTGGGGAGGCCAGCTTGCTCAAATAATTGCAGGGAAGTGTGCTGGGGGTTCAGATGGAGGCTGGAGTCAGATGTGTTAGCTGTACGGAGCAGGGAGCAATGAGTTCTCACTAGAGCAGGAGAGGGTTGATCAGGGAAGACTCTATAGAGACAAGTTAGACTAATCCTGAAGAATGAATACAAGTTGTTCATTTCAAGGGGGGAGGGTGGATTCCAGATAGAGAAACAGCATTTGCAAAGGCAAAGAGTATCATACAAGAAGCATTGCCTATGTTTGGTATGGGGTGTGTGTGTGTGTGTGTGTAACACGTATGATGTGGCTGCATGAGGCAAGCTCAGACTGCAGGGGCAGAGTGCCACATCACTAAGTTGGGTGTGGGTGATGGGGTGGTTTATAAACAGGTGAAGGATGCTATTAGAGAGGGGTCCCAAGTGCCTCCCACCATCTTCCAGATCCAGGCTGCCTGCCCCTCTCCCCTGTAACAAGACCCAAGGATGAGAAGCCCCCAGCCAGCCCTGCTGAGGATGAGGGGAATGAGGCAATCCAGGGGGCTATGCCTAGGATTGCCCTCCAGGGAGGATGCCCCTCCTGCCCCAGAGGCCTGGCCCTTCTGTCAGCCCCTTTCCATCTGACTGCTTGTAGAGTTAACAAGACCACAGGTCCTCTTGTCAGAGAGTCCTGGGTTCAGATACCAACCTCTGCCACTTACTCCTCACCCTGGGATATCCCTTCTGTTCCTCATCTCCAAAATGAAGACAATACACTGACTTCCAGGGTGATGTGAGGATGAAATGAAAGGTAAGTTATAAAGCACTTGGTACATTACAGAATCTCACAAAATGGAGGTTGTCATTATATAGTCTCAGCCTTGACCCCTGGAGAAGACACAGATGGTCTTGATGCCTGTGCTCCAAAGCCAGCGAACACAGTAGGTGTGACTAGCAGTGTGGTTTGCTGGGGTTTTATTATGGAATGTTGCATCTGGAATGCAGAGAGAGCAATAGAGTAGGAATCAGAAGAGGTTTGGGTCTAGTTTCTGTCACCTTGTATGTGTGGGACATTGTGCATATAGTTTACCCTCTCTAATCCTTATATTTTCTTCTGTAAAATGTGGTTAGTAAGATCTTTCAATCAGAGTTCTTGGATCATGGCATCCATCATTATCAGATGGGACAAGGACTCTCTCTTTCTAAATTTTATTATTATTCTCCCTCATCTTTTTTGGATCCTCCTCCCAACCTCCTCTCTCCTTATAATGATCCACTCTAGTATGTTGGAATAAGTCCTGGCCTATGTATGGGTCTTCAAAAAACATTCAGAGTTGCTTTGTGAATGCACGGATCTTTGACTTACTCTAACATTTTGGGGCTTTGGCTCTTGTTTTGTTTCTCTCCAGTAATATTTATGACTGACCTTTAAAACTGATATTTAAAGGTGTTCTTGTTCAGTTATTCATTGTATTACAATCATTTGGGGAATTTTAAAAGCATATGTGAATCCCACCCCACCATCCTTGAATCAGAATCTCTGGGCCACAGAGTTGTATACAGATAAAATAAAGCTATAAGAAGCCACATAAAGTGAATGAACGGCTTAATGAAATTTTATGGGGAGGTGGGGAACCTGGTGGCCTCCACCTAGACCAAGAAATAGAAGTTTGCCCAGAGGTACCTCCCTATACCTCACCTCAATCTCACCTCCCCTCTTTCTCTCCAAAGTAACCACTACCCTGACTTTTAGTACACACTTCCCTGCTTCGCTTTTAGCTTGCTTTTTAGTTTAATTATTACCCAAGTGTTCATCCCTGCACTCTATTCTTAAGTCTTAATTTATGTTATAAAAATGGCATATCTTTTAAAGTCAGTTAATATACAGGCTTTCCTCCCCCATCTCTGTTATTCCTCTAATTCATTTTCTGAAGACCCAGGTCATTAGACACGTAGCATTTCCCACAGCCTGGATTTTGCCCATTGCATTCCCATTGTGCCATTCAGCATGTTCCCCATCCTCTGTGTTTTCTGTAAATTGATAGCAAGATCCACAGGCTCATCCATGTCCTAGCCTGTATCAGTCCTTCATGTTTTTATGATTCTTATGCCATTGGATATATCTTTGTTTATCCATTCACTGTTATGAAAATTTAGGCCGTTTCCATCTTTTGGTGACTGTGTGTGGTGCTGCGATAAATATGCATGTACATGTACGTGTTTGAATACTCGTTGTCTGTTCTTTTGGGTATATACTGAAGAATGGAATTGCTGGATCATATAGCAATGTTTTATTTAAGTTTTTGAAAAAGTCCTGAATTGTTTTCTTAGGAGCTACATCATTTTACATTCCCACCAGCAATGTATGAAGGCTCTAACTTTTTAATGTCTTTGCCAACACTTGTTATTCACTTGTTATTTTCCATTTAAAAAATTATATTCCTCTTGGGAGGTGATTATGGCTCAGTGAGTAGGGCATAGGCCTCATATATTGAGGGTGGAGCGTTCAAACCCGGCCCTGGCCAAACTGCAACCAAAAAAAAAAAAATAGTTAGGCGTTGTGCACCTATAGTCCTGTCCCAGCTACTTGGGAGGCTGAGACAAGAGAATTGCCTAAGTCCAAGAGCTGTAGGTTTCTGTGAGCTGTGATGCCACAGCACTCTACCAAGGGTAACAAAGTGAGACTCTGTCTCTAAAAAAAAAGAAAATCATATTCCTCTTAGTCCAGGTGAAGTTGTACCTCACTGTGATTTTGGTTTGCATGTCCCTGATCACCAGTGATGTTGAATGTTTTTTCATATGCTTGTTGTCACTTGCATATTTTCTTTGGAGAAATGTCTATTCAAGTCCTTTGCCCACTTTTACATTGTTTGTCTTTTTGTTGTTGAGTTATAGGAATTCTTTATATATTTTGGATACCATACCCTTATCTGATATCTAATTTGCAAATATTTTCCCCATTAATGTAGGTTATCTTTCACTTTTTTGATAATTCCCTTTGATGCACAAAAGTTTACTATTTTCTTTTTTTGAGACAATTTCATTTTGTCACCCTCGGTAGAGTGCTGTGGTGTCATAGCTCACAGCAACCTCAAACTTTTGGGCTTAAGAATTTGACTCAGCCTCCCTAGTAGCTGGGACTATAGGCACCTACCACAACACCTGGCTATTTCTAGAGATGGGGGTCTTGCTCTTGCTCAGGCTGGTCTTGAACCTGTGAGCTCAGGTAATCCACCCACCTTGGCCTCCCAGAGTGCTAGGATTATAGGTATAAACCACCACACCTGGCCCAAAAGTTTACTATTTTTATGACATCTAATTTATGTACCTTTTTCTTTTGTTTCTCATGCTTTTGGTATCACATCTCAGAATTCGTTGCTAAACCTAAGGTGGTGAAGATTTGGTTGTTGATCCATTTCAAGTTAATTTTTGTATATGGTATGAGTTAGGGGTCCAATTTCATTCTTTGGTATGTGGGCATCTGGTTGGGCTGGTACCATTTATTTAACAGACTATTCTTTTCCGATTGAATGGTCTTGCCACCCTTGTTGAAAATAAATTGATCTAGATATGTAGATTGTACCCTCAATTCTATTCCATTCACTTATATGTTTATTCTATGCTATAACCATGCTGTTTTGATTACTGTAGCTTTGTAGACAGTTTCAAAATTATAAAGTGTTAGACTTCCAACTTTGTTATTATTATTTTTTTAAAGATTGTTTTGGCTTTTCTGTGTTCCTTCACTGTCCATATGAATTGGAGGATTGGTTTGTCTGCCAATTTCTTCAAAAAAATTTGGGATTTTGATAGAGATTGCTATTTATGGACTCCATAGATTAATTTAAGATTATTGCCATCTTAACAATATTAAGTTTTCTGGCCCCCAAACGTGGTATATATTCTTTCATTTATTTTTATCTTTTATAATTTCTTTCAACAACATTTTGTGTTTTTCAAAGTGTAAGTTTTACATTTCTTTCATTATCTTTATTCCTAAGTAATTTATTCTTTTTGATATTATTTTAAATGGAATTGAGTTTCTAATTTCATTTTTGTGTTGTTCATTGAGAGTGTATAGAAGCATAATTAATTTTTATTTACTGATCTTGTGTACTGAAATCTTGCTGGACTCATTTATTTGTTGACGTTTTTTGTGGATTTCTTAGGATTTTCTATACATAAGATCGTGTCATCTTAAAATTGCAATTCTGGTTACTGTCTGGGTTGTAAGTATCCCCAAGGAGCTGTTCTGTTGTTTGTGGTTCTGAGGTGTCAATGCTCTCTCTCCTAAAACCTTCAGGAGCATCTGTTGCACACACAATAACCTGTGTGAATGTCTGGAGTCTTTCTTTTCCTTAAAGGAAGAAAAAGGCTGTGCTGTCTGTCTTATCACCATGGCACAGAATACGGTGGCCCTTGCAGCTTGCTGAGAAGATCACTAAACTGAACTAGTAACCGGCTTTTGGCAGTAGCTGTAACTGTGAGACTATGAAGCCTAGGGAATTGCCAAACTCCTGGCATTCAGCTGGGCTCCTCCAGAGGGTGTGGACCAAATTCAAGCAGGTGTCCCTCCATCTCAACAAGGGGAGAGACTGCGCTGCCAGCTGACATGCACGCTTGTGTTTTAAATCTAATTAGTCAGATTTGGGGTTTGCCGAATGTCAGTTTAAGAGGTCAACCAGATCATCAGAGACACCGAAATTTTCCCAACCAAAAACTGCCTTCATTCAAGATCACTAGCAAGCAAGTTTTAGCCCAAATGCAAAGCAAAGTCCCTCCATGCTGGTTGGCAAGCAGCAGTGTGAGAAGACAGCCAGCGGTGCTGTGGGCTGACTGGTGATGGCTCACACTGTGACTGATTCCTGCCAAGCTGGGGTCTCCTGGTTAGCCCTCTGCCTGGTTCTGCTCAAGGAAACCCCACAGTGAGAGTAATCACTGCTTCCCAGCAGCACTGGCCGGCAGCCAGTGTAAACCTTCCCATCCATGGGTCATCAGTGGATGTGACCCTTTTTATTCTCACCAAAGACAAACTCAGGCGTTTCCATGTTCATGATAAGAAAAACCAAATAGAAATTCTGTTGATTAAAAACTCCCCTTCTCTCCATTTTCCTTTTTTGTTTAAATTGGAACAGCAAAGAGAATTTGCAAAAACAAATCAAAAGGAACTCTCAGCCAACCTTTGTCCAATAAACAAGTGGTTACAATAAAAACAGATTCAATGTGAGCTCCTGGCGAGGCTGGTGCACCAGCAGCAGTGGCTGGAGGGCTGCTCTCCCTTTCCCCAATCAGCCTGGGAACACTATGGAAGAAAGGGTGCTAGGCTGGCCGGAAAACCTCAGAATAGACAGGCGAGCCTGCCTTGCACAGGTGAAGAGGAGGAGGAGTCTGGAACTGAGCCATGAAGTGTGTGCTTTGGTCACAGCTTCCTCTCTTAGCCACGTCCTAAACGTGGGGAACAGCACCTCAGAAGGGGGCTGTCAGGCACCTGGTCTGTGTTGGACCAGTGTTCTGGGGCCCACACGGAAGGGGAGTGGCTGACCCTATCTCATTCCCTTAGGGAGACAGTGAGTATAGTCAGACTCCTGCCCCTGCTGCCTTCTGGGGGAGGCAGCAGCCTTCTCACACCCCATGGCCTAGGTTCCTGGCAACTCCTTGTCCATTTGTCCCTCCAGCAGATACTGGTTCTCTAGCAGGTCAACCTTCCAGTTATGCTGGGGACCTCCAGGCTGTGCTGACTTAGGTGAGAGGCGGGCCCCACTGTAGTTAAGGACATAGTAGTTTGGGACCTCTGCACCCAAATGGCCTGGGTTCATACCCAGCTCCTGGTCATTCATGGTGTTACTTTGGGAAAGTTGCCCGACCTCTCTGTGCTCCTATTTTCTCATCAATGAGGTAAGCACAATAAGCGCGGCCAGTTCAGGGCTGTGATAAGGACAGAGCAAGTTCACTGATAGGTGGTATTTGGAACCAGTGCTGAGTGACCCACGCTCTGGCTGTCATTTGATTGCATCATGAACATCTCTCTAGTCATCTTGGGCTATGCTGCAGCCACTTACTAATTTCGTTCATTCACAGTAAATATGCATCCTGTGCGTGCAAAGTGCTGG
Source organism: Galagoides demidoff (assembly GCA_963574575.1). Lineage (NCBI taxonomy): Eukaryota > Metazoa > Chordata > Mammalia > Primates > Galagidae > Galagoides > Galagoides demidoff. The sequence continues at coordinate 11,792 of CAUYQV010081098.1, forward strand.
GCACTGTCTAGGTGCCAAGGATGACAGTGACTCTGAACAGCGTCTTCACCTTCAAGGAACTGATAGTCTCATGGTGGGAAGAAAGACACACGTATCTGAACATAAATGGCACTTACAGTAAGTGTCTCAAAAAAGCGATCCTGGTGCCATAGGAATGCACATCAGGGCTCTAACTGAGTCTAGGGGTATCAGGAGGAGGATGTCCCTGAGTCAGGGACATCCCTGGAACGGCAGCTCCACATACTTAGTCTGCTGAAGTGTGAGCAATGTGAGACTGATGTAAAATAGAGGAAAAGGAACATTAATGGTTGATGCCAGACCTTGGTGGACCCCCCAAGCCCATGCTTTTTGTGGCAGGAGAAAAAAGGGTGGGAACTGCTTCTGTAGCTTCTGGACAGGAGTTCTTCCTTCAGGTTCATTCTCCCTCAGATTTAGGGCTTCAATTCTTAGAATCCAAAAGCGATTCATTCTATGATAAACTTGTCCAAGATGTAACCAACCCCTGGGAAGATCTAATTACACTGTACTTACTTAATTGCTGTTCTTGCCATCTCAATTTGAAGCAGCTACAATTGAATTACTTCCTTTGTTCATTTTTTACCTTCTAAACTTGCTTTATTACAGCTGTAGTGGATGTCCCGCCAGGATAACAGTTTTGCCTTCTTTTTCTTTTTAAATAGCTACAGTGTGTTCTAGATTAATGATCTTTCATTATTTAGTTATCCATCTCCCTATGGATGAACATTTTGATTGTTTCTGGGTTGGTTGGTTTGCTAACATAAATAACTGTATAGGAGAACACTCATGTGCATCTATTTTATAGTATAGCACAGTTGTATTTTTTTTTTTTTTGAGACAGAGTCTCACTATGGTATAGTGCCGTGTTGTCACAGCTCACAGCAACTTCAAAGCCAATGCTACAAAAGGGACTCCCAGTACAATTTGAACAAAGGTTGTTTTAGGAATATTGTCAATGTTGCCCACGAGGTGGCCTAACAGGATCTCTTAGGTCAGGTTTTGTCAAGTTACCTATGTATAGCTGTTATTGACTATGAAATTTTGATTGCAGTGTTGTTTCATCCAATGAAGAAAAGGAGCATTGAGGGAAATAAGTTTCTTATTAGGATATGGAGCCTTGTTCCAATGTGTTGAGAAAAGTTGTCTACAGCATGAAAAACACCAGCTTATTCTGATTTGCAGTTTGAATGTCTCTGCTTATGGCAAAAGGCAGCTTGGTAGACTTTCTGGATGGCCATACATCAAGCACGAGAAACACGATCCTTAAAACTTACTTTTCAGCTTCATGAACAGAGTAGTTCCTGTTTTTATGATTCTATGAAAGGAAAGTAGATTGGAAAAACCTAGAAGAATTTGGAACCTCGTTTAGCTTATAGGTACTCAATGAACTCAAGAATAATGTATAAGAGCTATAATCTAATAACAGTTGTATTATAGCTTTTCTTTAGAAATATAGTTTCTTTCTTTACATTGATCACATGGAAATCTCAGATTTAAAAGCCCCTTGGGATTTTGAAGGCACACCAAGGTAGACTTTAAATCTAACTCTATAATTCCCAGGACTGCCAGGAAATGACAGTTTTTATTTACTCATTGTAAGGCAGGGAACTCTCAAAGTGAGGTATTTTTCAAATGTGACATTTCATTGAAAGCCTTGGTAATATCACCAATGCTTTGGCTTGGAGTGGTGGCTCACGCTTGTAGTCCTAGCACTCTGAGAAGCCAGCAGGTGGATTGCCTGGGTTGAAGAGTTTGAGACCAGCCTGAGCAAGAGTGAGACTCCATCTCTACCAAAAATAGGAAAAAACTAGTGAAGTGTGGTGCCAGGTGCCTGTAATCCCAGCTACTTGGGAGGCTGAGGTAAGATGATCACTTGAAGCCAAAGTTTGAGGTTGCTGTGATCTATGACACTATAGCATTCTACCCAGGGTGATGAGTAAGACTATGTCTCAAAGACAAACCGCCCCCCCCAACCCGAAACAATTGAGAAGTTCAGGACGGAAAATGAGACGTTATTCTGAGATGTAAGAAAGCAGAGCCCAGGTTCTGTGAGGGCAACTTGGCCTTTATTTACTCAGATGTGAATGGGCTGAGTTTGAAAAAGAAGTCAGCATGTGGGTTAAGGCAGGGTGGGAATATCAGGGTTCGGGGTTGGAGATTGGCACACTCATTCCTTTCTGGGCAGGACAGTTCTATTGGGGTGGGTCCCTACATTCAGCCCTATATCCTGGTCTTTTTAGTCTATTATAGGGGGGCAGAGTGATGGGCGTGGTGTCTCTTTGACTGCTTCTTGTGGGTTGAGAGTCAGCGTGGGCTGCCTATAAGGAAAAAAAAGAGAGGGGCAGGGGGTAGTGTTTACAGGGACACTTGGAGGTCTTCAGTCTGATCTGGTTGATGTCCACATAGGGTGAGGATATGAACAGTTGTTTTTCGGGTGACTGCCTAGTCAATAAATCAGGAAATGAGGTGGAGGACTACTGGTCTGAAACTAAGACTGAGAAAGATCATAATTAGTGGCCCTAAAATAGGAAATAACCAGGAAGGCCAGGTATCAAATAAGGAGCAGGGATTAGGTGATTCAAGATTTGTTTGTCTTGTTCGATTCACTCTCAGGGTTCTTTTACTTTGCCTGAATGGTTGACAAAGAAACAACTTGGTTCTCTCAGAAAAATCTATGTGCCTCCTTTTTCTGCTGTAAGTAAATCTAAGGCTCAGAGATTTTGGAGGACTACTGCAGCTAAAGAATTAATTTGGGATTGTAGGATGACTAAAGAATCTGCTACCCTTTCCATATCTTTGTTGAGTTCTAGGGAGAGTTGGTGGTAAAAGTGTGTTGATGTACTAATGCCTGCAATGCCTATGCCAAGTTCAGCCAGTATGCCTGGGAGGAAGATGGCTCTTTTTTGTCTGGAAGTAGGGGGATGCGTTAGGGAGGAGTCATTCACAAAAGAGACTTGGGGGATGAGGAAAACTGGTGCAAAGACCGGAGTGGTTAGTGCACAGGCACTGATAGATGGACCAGCCACAGAGGAAAAATATTCCCAGAGGGGCACAGGAGGAGTCAGAGAAGGGAAAAGTTGAGTGAGGGAACAGAGATCAGGTTTTATAACGCCTACAGAGTCTCCAACGCTGGCGAGACTGAAGCAGGTTAAATTGGGAGAGCCTAGGGGTGGAAAGTCCATAGTTATGGGGCCAAACAGAGCTGTGTTATTTTCTGCTGGAATGGAAGAGTTATATGTGTCGGGTAGGGGTATGGGATTGAAAAGATGTTGGTATAAAGAAAGGTACATCCAGCATCCTGATGGGGAGAGGAGGGAGGAAGAGTTCAGGGCAGCTGAGAAGGAGGTGTTTAAAAGCTGGGGAATAAGGGAATGTTGTTGAGGTCTAATCCTTTGTAGGGTGGAGGGGTTATACTGGAAGAGAGAAGTTTTTTTAATGAATTGTCCTATTTCTTGGTGATATGCTGTGTCCTGGGCTCCTCCATCCGATAATCCTACATGGATGAGGTACGTACAGCAGACAGTACTCCCAACTCCACCTCTGGGGCATTCAGTGCCAGTTATTTTGCTGGTCCAATACCTTTTTCCTCCATAAGAACATTCAGAGGCTTTGGTGACATCATTACAGTGCACTGGCATGTCAGTGTGACTATGGAAAGAGGGGATCTGAGTTAAGAATCGAGCGTAGTTGACATGGGAATGGGGGTTGGTAAGTTATTCCTGGGCATACAAGACAACCTGTGCATTCAGCCGGGGTTGATGGGGAGGGGAGAAGGGTCAGGATTGACGGGAGGGGTAGCCAGAAGCAAACGGAGTAGGAAGAGGAAAAGTTGGGTTTCCTCAGGGGGAAAGTCTTGGAAGGTGCCTTGTAGCCACAGATCTTTAAAGGCTTCGAAGAGGTCATCCCAGCTTTGAACGTGTGAGAGAAGCCAGGCACCTTGAGAAAAGTTATGGAAAAGGGAAGAATCGGGGAGTAATGTCACACATTTATGGGCAAGTAGACTTTTCGGGGATCCTGGTGAGCTTTAAGGTGGTGGGGGATAGTACTTGTTATTTCAGTGGGGTTTTTCCAGTGGCAGAAATTTTTTTACAGGACACAGCTTTATTCAGGATCAGTGGATCCAGACTGGGGGGTCCAAGAAGCAAATGGCCATGAGGGTGCTGTAGAGAACAGTGTGAGGGCCTATTCAGTGAGGGGATGGAGTCCTGTAGGGTAAGGGAGATTTGAGAAAACTTGTTTCCCGGCCAATTGGTCTCTGATTTTCTCTGCTGAGGGTTGAGGTAGGAGCCAGTTTATTGTTTTTCTAAGTTTGTCTCTGGTTTCCTGGAGGATGGAAAAATAGTTTCCTATGATGGATTCTGGAGGGGCTCCAGGGCCCAGAATAATAATTCTGCCATGCATTATTTCAAAAGAGCTGTAAGGGGTGGCACCTGTGGCTCAAAGGAATAGGGCGCTGGCCCCATTTGCCGGAGGTGGTGAGTTCAAACCCAGTCCTGGCCCAAAACTGCAAAATAAATAAATAAAAAAAAAAGACCAAAAAATGATTAAAAAAAAAAGCTGTAAAAGAGGGGTTTGGAGGGGTAGAGCGAATGCAGAGTAAAACCACAAGGAGGAGCTTAATCCAATCATGTTTGTGTCTGAGTACTAATTTAGTGAGATGTTGTTTAAGGATGTTGTTTATTTGTTCTACTTTCCCTGATGCTTGGAGCCTGTAAGGCACATACAAGCACCACTGAATTCCTAGGGCTTGTGAGGTTTGGGAGGTGATCTGGCTAATGAAAGCTGGGCCATTAGTCCAGCTTAACACTGGGGAGTTGGGGAGACTGAATCTAGGAATAATGTGGTGGAAGAGGATGAAGACAACTTTATGGGTTTTCTTGCCTGTTGTGGGGAAGGCTTTGACCCACCCTGAGAAGGTATCAACCCAAACTAGAAGAAGTTGATATTTTTGTACTGGATGCATGTGGGTGAAGTCAATCTCCCAGTTCTGTCCAGGGGTTTGGCCCCAGGCCTGATGTGTGAGGAAAAGGGGTGTTCCCCCCCCCCCCCCCACAGAGCCTCAAGCTGTCTCCCTAGGTAGAGTGCCGTAGCATCACAGCTCACAGCAACCTCCAACTCCTGGGCTTAAGTGAGTCTCCTGCCTCAGCCTCTCAAGTAGCTGGGACCACAGGTGCCCGCCACAACGCCCGGCTATTTTTTGGTTGCAGCCGTCATTGTTGGTGGGCCCGGGATGGATTCAAACCTGCCACCTTAGGTGTATGTGGCTGGCGCCTTAGCGATTTGAGCCACAGGCACTGAGCCAAAGGGGGTGTTTTTATGGCTTGCTGGGGGTAAGACCTGGGTGCAGACTGTGCAAGACTGGGTTATATGTTTGAAAAGGGAAGACAAAAAACCAGCTTTTTGATTTATTGATCTGTTTTATAATCCTTTTGTTTTCTATTTCATTTAATTCTGCTCTAATTTTGGTAATTTCTTTTCTTCTGCTGGGTTTGGGATTGGACTGTTCTTCCTTTTCGAGTTGCTTGAGATGTCCCATTAAGTTGTTAACTTCCTCTCTTTCCGTTTGCTGGCGTGGATGTGGAGAAAAGGGAACACTTTTACATTGCTGGTGGGAATGCAAATTAATACGTTCTTTTTGGAAAGTCATCTGGAGAACACTTAGAGATCTAAAAATAGACCTGCCATTGGATCCTACAATTCCATTATTAGGTATATACCCAGAAGATAAAAAATCACATTACAATAAAGATGTTTGTATCAGAATGTTTATTGCAGTCCAATTCATAATTGCTAGATCATGGAAGAAGCCCAAGTGTCCATCAATCCATGAATGGATCAATAAACTGTGGTATATGTACACCATGGAATACTATGCAGCCCTAAAGAAAA
>CAUYQV010081099.1:0-10801 GCA_963574575.1 Galagoides demidoff
TCATCATCCCTGATCATCAGAGAAATGCAAATTAAAATCACCCTAAGATATCACATAACCCTCAGTCTGAAAGCTGCAGATGCTAGCATGGGATTCATTGAGGGTACAAAGAATGTGGAGAGAAGAGAACATTTTTACACTGCTGGTGGGACTGTAAACTAATATAACCTTTTTGGAAGGAAGTATGGAGAGTCCTCAAAGATCTCAAATTAGACATCCCATTTGATCCTACAATCCCATTAGTAAGCATCTACCCAGAAGGAAAAAAATCCTTTTATCGTAAGGACATTTGCACTAGACTGTTTATCGCAGCTCAATTTATAATTGCCAAAATGTGGAAACAACCTAAGTGCCCACCCTCTCAGAAATGGATTAACAAGCTGTGGTATATGTGGTACATGTATTCCATGTAATACAATTCAGTCATTAAAAAACATGGAGACTTTACGTCTTTTCTATTAACCTGGATAGAGGTGAAACACATTCTTCTTAGTAAAGCTTCACAAGAATGGAGAAACAATAATCAAATGTACTCAATTCTAATACGAAGGTAGTAGATGATCTAATACAAGGTGTGGGGTAAGGGAATGAGGGATCAGGGAGAGGGGAGGAGGAAGGAGAATGGATGTCACAGTGTATGGCACACCTCTTGAGGGCAGGACACAATTACAAGAGGGACTTTATCTAACAACCACAATCATTGTAAACTAATTATTTGTCCCCTCAATGTAGCCCAAACAATAAAAAAAATTAAAAATAAATAAAAGGCATTTTTTAATTAAAAATTATACTCAATTTGTAATTCACTAAAAATTAGACTTATTTGACTCTGTATAATCTAATATATATTATTTTATAATAAAAACAGACAGAAAATCCTTCCTTCCTAGCTGTGCCAGCTGTAAGGAAGGCTGGGGAACACTGATTTTGCCAGAGCGCCCAACTGAGGTAGCCACCACACTCCTCCTGGGTATGCTCTGCCTGTGACTTCCAGCTTTGTTTATGCGATTAGGGGTCCACATTTGCAAAGACTGAGGCTCAGAGGTGAACACGGCTACCAGGGACCAGTGGCTTCTCTAAAACCTAAGTCTAGATTCCGAAGTGTATCATAGAAATAAAGAAAACAAGTACTGGCCATGTGAAATTGTCATTGGTTCACTAATAGTTTCTGGATAAAGTTAGGGCTCATTGCTCAAGAATTTTGGTCCTAAAAATGCTACAAAGATGTCTGACATAAAAAGGCTTATGCTCAGTAAGCTGTGGAATGGGCTGCAAAGGACGCAGCAGATTCCTCTCAGTTATTCTGACCCTCATTCTAATGTTTTCTAGGAAGTGCCTTCCTGGAATTTGGCCAAGATGATTTAGGATCTAGGAATGGAAAAAGAACAAAAGAAGAAAAAAGAATTAAGAAAACACTGCGAAAGCCAAATGACTTTAAAAGTTTTGACAGAATAAACAGGCTCTGTAACCAGAAGAAAGGTATTTGGGAAATTACTAGCTTTGGAAGTAGCCACTAAGCTCTCTTGAATTTCAAGGTAGTTTTATTTAGTAAATAAAATCTGCCCTTATGGAATAATCATGTTGATGCTAACCTCAATACTGTAATAACTGTTAGGCTTGGGTGTGGAAGCTTGTTGATGTCTAGTTAGTATTTATTAAAGTACAAACTTTTTGTACCTTAATCATTTGCCATTTTGCAGCTTTTGTACCTAAATGAAAATATCTTGAAGAGAAAAATTACTTTAGAATTTGAATTCTATTCAATTACTCCTCTAAAATGGTGTTCTTTACTCAGCAAAGAACACTATGGATGTAAAGGTCAGAACTTCCTAATTGAGATGAAAAGTATGCTTTAGAGATATGGTCTATTAATCACATTTTATCACATTGCTTATTTCTTGGAATGCAATCATTTCAGGCTTTCTCAAAAATAAAATAATATCAGTCAATGAGCATGTCAATTTTCTTCATCCCCCCCCCCCCATTTTAGCTTTTGAGATAGCTGGCAATTGCCAAGATATGTCAAAAAATATTCTCATTATCTTTACTAGATGGAATATCACCTACTGGACATAATAATTTTTGTATGTATGAACATTGTCATATTCTTAGAATTGACTTGTTAACAAGAGTAACACCGATTTAAAGCTTGCAATGAAATTGATAAATATCGTAGTGACTCAGAACCAGCTTATTACTACTTGGAATAAGTAAAAATGTGAAATAAATATCTTATATTTATAATATAAGATAATTTGGTAATCATATAGGTATGAATTTTGTTTTTTACTCCATTCCAAGTTTTAATTCATATGGTAATGCTATAGTACATTTTTGATCAAACTCTAATAGTACAAGGTGAAAATTATTATTTCTTTTTTTCCTTATTAAATCATAACTGTACATTGATGCATTTAAGGGGTACAATATACTGATTAGATATACTGTATGGAATGCTGACATTGAACTGATTAACATAACCATCACCTTGCTTTCTTAGTCATTGTGATAAGACATTTATACGCTAATCTTAATAGTTTTGAATAGGACATCCCCTTCCTTCCCCCTTCTCTTTCCTATTTCTTTCTGAACTATATATTTTTTTTACCATTAGCATGAATGGTAAATGGTATAAATGGTAGGTGATTTTATATTGATTTCATAGAAGTGTTGAGTACATTGGATACTATTTTTTTTTCCATTCTTGAGATACTTTACTAAGAAGTCTATGTTCCAGCTCCATCCAGGTAAACAAAAAAGATGTGAAGTTTCTATCTTTTTATGGCTGCATAGTATTGCATGCTATACATACATATACCACAATTTTTTAATCCATTCATGAGCCAATGGTCACTTGGGCTGCTTCCATGACTTGGCAATTATGAATTGGGGTGCAATAAACATTCTGATGCAAATATCATTGTTGTAAAATGATTTTTGGTCATCTGGATATATGATTTTTTATATCTGGGTATATACCTAGTAGAGGAATTTCAGGATCTAACAGTAGGTCTACTTTTAGTTTCTTGAGTATTCTCCAAACTTCTTTCCAAAAAGGCCATATTAGCTTGCATTCCCACCAGCAGTGTAGAAGTGTTCCTGTCTCTCTACATACAAGCCAACATCTGTTGTTTTTAGGATTTTGCTATGTAGGATAATCTTAGTGGAGTTAGATGATATCTCAAAGTGGTTTTTATTTGCATTTCTCTAATGACTAAAGTTGATGAGCATTTTCTCATGTGTTTGTAGGCCATGTGCCTCTCTTCTTCAAAGAAGTTTCTGTTCAAGTCTCTTGCCCACATAGAAATGGGGTTATTTGTTCTTTTCTTATTGATTAATTTGAGCTCCTGTGGATTCTAGTTATCAAACCTTTGTCAGAAGTATAACCTGCAAAAATCTCCCATTCTGAGGGCTGTCTTTTTGTTTTACTTACTGTGTTCTTGGCTGTGCACAAGCTTTTTAGTTTGATCAGATACCAGTAATGTATTTTTGGAGTTGATTCAATTGCCCGAGAGATCCTTCAAATAAAATATTCTTGTTGGCCAATTTTTTTCAGGCATTTTCCTGCATTCTCTTCTAGTATTTTTAGTTTCATGTCTTAAGTTTAAATCTCTTATCCAGTGATTATAAATTTTTGTTAATGGTGAAAGGTTAGGGTCCTGTTTCAGTCTTCTACATGTCACCAGAGTGTTCACCCAGCACCATTTGTTAAATAGGGAATCTTTCCCCCAATTTATGTTTTTGATAGGGCTGTAAAATATCAAATGATGATAAGTGACTGGGTTCATCTCTTGGTTCTCTATTCTGTTCCATAAATATATCTCTATTTTTTTTTGCCAAATACCAAGCTCTTTTGATCACTATAGATTTATAGTATAGCCTGGTAATGTGATACCTCTTGATTTTTTTTTTTAATTTCTGAGTAATGTATTGGCTATTTGAGGTTTTTTTCTGATTCCATATAAAGTGAAGTACTGTTCTTTAAAGTATGACACTGTCACATTAAATCTGTAGATTGATTTGGCTAGTATGGACGTTTTAACTATGTTGATTCTTCCCATCCATAATCATGGTATGTTTTTCCATTTGTTAACATCTTCAGCTATTTCTTGTCTCAGAGTTTCACAATTCTCTTTATATAGATCTTTCACGTCCTCTGTTAGGTAAATTCCCAGATATTTCCTCTTCTTTGGCAGTAATGTGAAGGGAAGAGGAAGCTTGACTATATTTTCAGCTTGACCATTGTTCGCATATATAAAAGCCACTGATTTCTGAGCATTGATTTTGTATCCTGAGACACTGCTGTATTCCTTGATCACTTCTAAGCGTTTTGTACTTGAGTCCCTGGGGTTTTCCAGGTGTAGAATCATATCATCTGTGAAAAGTGAGAGTTTGATGTCCTCTGACCCCACTTGGATACACATGATCACATTCTTTTGACTGATTGTGAAAGCTAAGACTTCCATTACTATGTTGAATAGCAGTGGAGATGGTGGATATCCTTGCCTAGTTCCTAATCTAAGTGGAAATGTTATCAATTTTACTCCATTTGATGTGACATTACCTGTGGACTTGCTATAGATGGCCTCTATCACTTTTAAGAAATGATCTGTCTAAGCCTATTTTCTTAAGCATGAAAGGATGCTGGATATTATCAAAACCTTTTTCTGCATCAATTGATAGAATCATATGGTCTTTGTTTTTTATTTTATTTATGTGATGTATTATATTTATAGTTTTACGTATGTTGAACCAACATTGTAACCCTACAATAAAACCAACTTGATCATGGTGTATAATTTTTTGATATGTTGTTGAATTCTGTTTACTAGGATCTTATTGAATATTTTTGTCTCAATATTTATTAATGATATTGGTCTTTAGTTTTCGTTCTTTATTGGGTTCTTTCCTGGTTTGGGTATCAGGGTGATATTTACTTCATAGAATATGTTGGGGAGTACTCCTTCTTTTTCTATGTTTTGGAAAAGGTTAAGTAATATAGGTACTAGTTCCTCTTTAATGGTTTGGTAGAATTCTGATGTGAAGCCATCTGGTCCCAGACCTTTCTTTTTTGGGGAGATTTTGTGTAGTTGATGCTATCAGTGTTTGATATAGGTCTATTCAGAATTTATAATTTTTTCTGGCTGAGACTATGAAGGTGTAATGCTTCCAGGTATTGGTCTACTTCTTCCAGATTTTCACATTTATGAGAATAGTGTTTTTTTGTAGTAATCACTGAGAATTTTTTGGACTTAGGATTTTATTTATGTCTGCTATTATTTCTCCTTTATTGTTTCTGATAGACGTTATGAGAGATTTTACTTTTCTTTTCTGATTAGGTTAGCCAAAGGTTTATCAATTTTGTTAATCTTTTCAAGAAACCAACTTCTGTTTCACTGATTTTTTGAATGATTCTTTTGTTTTCAATTTCATTTAACTCTGTTCTAATTTTGGTTATTTCTTTCTTCTGCTGGGTAGGGGTTTTATTCTTCTTTCTTTTCCAGTTTCTTGAGATAGCCCATTAAGTTGCTGACTTGTTCTCTTTCTGTTTTGTTGATGAAGGCATCCAATGCCGTAAATTTCCTTCTCAGGACTGTCTTTTCAATATCTCACAGGTTTTGATAATTTGTGTCTTCATTATCATTTTGTTTCAAAAATCAATAGAGCAAATACAACATACAGAATGGGAGAAAATATTCACAAATGATACATCTGATAAAGGGCTAATAACCAGAGCAAGGAATAACAAACAACCTATTTAAAAAATGGACGGAAGACATGAATAGAAGTTTTTCAAAAAAAGGATACACAAATGGCCAAACACATGAAAAAATGCTTAATTTCACTAATCATTAAGTAAATGCAAATTAAAACTACAATAAGATATCACCTTACTCTTTTTAGAATGGCTTTTATTAAAAATATCAAAAAATATCAAGAAACAATAGATGCTGGTGTGGATGAAAAGAGAAAGGAACACTTATATACACTTGGTGAGACTACATATTAACACAACCACTATGGAGAACAGTATAGAGATTTTCAAAAAACAAAAGTGGGCCTTTATCTATTAATCCTACTATAAAGTATCTACTAAAAGGAAATGAAGTCATTTCAACCAAAAACACCAGCACTTGACTCGTGTTTATTACATCACTATTCACAATGCAAAGACGTAGAATCAATTCAAGTGCCCATAAATTCAGGAGTATATTAACACAATGAGGTATAAGTATTTCATGGAAGACACTCAGCCATAAAAATCAATTAATTAATCCTTTTGCAGCAATTTGGATGTACCTAGAGACCATTATCTTAAGTAAAGTATCTTAAGAATGAAAAAAAGAAGACACCACATATACTCTTTCATAAATTGGAACTAACTGATGTACACAGAGGTAGGTAAAAACATGGGAAATTATGCACAGTGAGGAGGTGAATGGGAGTAGCAAAAATCAAACCAGTGTGTACAAAGAATACCATTTAGGTGAAGGGCACATTTACAGCCTTGACCCAAGCATTACTAAACCTACCTACATAACAAAAACATTTGTGGTTCCTTAATGTTTTGAAATAGTATTTTCTTTAATATTTTTAATTTTTTTAGTAAGTCATTTGTACACAGATTGTAAATACATTTATGCCATTATGGGATTCAATGTGTTGATTATTTGTACAAATTGGAGTGCTTACATCCTACTACTCAACATAACCTTCACCTCATTTACCCAATTACAGCATTAAGACATTTGTGTTCTAGACATGATTGATCCAGCTTGTACGTGCAATATACTCCATAGGTGTGCTCCCCCTACTAACCCTCCCTCTATTGACCCATGCCTCTCCCTTCCCCTTTTCCTCCTCTTCCCTCCTTTTCCTGGTGACTCAGACAGATATAAACCTCAGGATCACTTGCTCACTGGAGGGAACTGGGTCACAGCCCTATGGGATTACTAGTGACTGAGTGCAAAGTAGAGAAGGGGGCATCAACCTTCCCAGACTAATTCATTTGCTGGATGGGTTCCCTTCACGGAGCACTAGAGCAAGTCATATTTGAGCTGCCAGCAGACCCCTCCTATCTAGTGGCTGGAGAATTTTTGAACTCTCCCACCTGAGACTGGTGCTGACTGGGATAACTGATTTGGACCTCTTGAACTGGGACAATCACCCAAAGACTATCCAAAATGACACCCTAGATGTATGATTGAAGGAAGGTTTGATTTTCTTTGCCCAATTGTTGTTCATGGGGGGCAGGGTGACTTAATTGCTGGTATTTTTCCACCAGCAATGAGACTTCAACCAAGAGAAATGATTCACTAGGGTAGGACAGAGACCAGCTGAAAATAAGAAAAAGCAAATTATACTCACTATACCAAGCAGGTCCCCAGTCTCTCAGGCCAAAACACTGTATGGGTCCTTGGCAAAGTTCAAGGGGAAAAGCCAAATGGGGTAAAATAAACATGGGGTAGAATCAGTGGAAAAAATTTGGTATCATGAATAACCAGAGTAGATCAACTCCCCCCAGAAAGGATGTGGCTTATGCAACTAAAGATCCCATTCATAAACAGATGGTTGAGATGTCAGAAATCAAATTCAGAAATTGGAATGCAAATAAGATTAATAGAATAGAGGTAAAGTTAGAATTAGAAATTCAAGGAGGATTTCAAAAGTTCACTCTATAATTCATCAAATTCAAAGACAAAACCACCAAAGATTTTGAAACATTTAGACAAGAGAATGCAGTCCTCAAAGATCTGAAAAAATATGGTAGAATCCCTTGGTAACAGAATGCAGCAGGTAGAAGAAAGGATCTCAGACACTGAAGACAAAACTTTTGAAGATGCTCAAACATCCAAAGAGGAACATAAATGGAAAGCAAAAACAGATCATTCTCTCAGAGAGCTCTGGGATACTTTGAAGAAAACTAATATTGGCCTTATAGGAATCCCTGAAGGCGATAAAATTGCATCACAAAACACAGAGGCTCTTCTTCATGAAATTATGAAAGAAAACTTTCAAGATATGCCAAGAGACCCTGAAATTCAGATAGCAGACAGCTTCAGAACCCCAGAACAACTGAACCTGAATAAGACATCTCCTAGGCACATCATAATTAACTTTAGAAAAAGAAAGAGAAAATCCTGAAAGCAGCTAGATGTAAGAAAACCATAACCTACAAGGGGAAGAATATTAGAATCACTGCAGATCTCTCAGCTGAAACCTTTCAGGCTAGAAGAGGGTGGTCATTGACTTTTAATTGCCTAAAAAAAAAAATAACTTTCAACCCAGGACCCTGTATCCAGATAAACTGAGTTTTATTTATGATGGAGAAATTAAATAGTTTAATGACATTCACATGTTGAAGAAATTTTCCATAACTAAACCAGCTCTACAGGATATTCTCAGACCTATCCTCCATAATGACCAATGCAATCCTCCATCACGCAAGTAAACTCACTCAGAAACTTTTGATCAAATTCCAACTTCCACAGTGGCAAAAGGATTAAAAATGTTCAATGGACTTTTGAACAACTGGATTACCAAAATTTTACTAGACATATCAATAATTTCAATCAATGTGAATGGCTTAAATTGTCCTCTAAAGAGGCACATATTGGCTGATTTGATACAGAAACTTAGACCAGACATCTTCTATATATAAGAATTTCAACTTACCATAAAAGTAAATATAGACTTAGGGTGGGGATGGTCATCTATATTCCAGGCAAAGGGAAAGCAGAAAAAAAGCAAGCATTGCAATTTTATTCTCAGATACAATAGTTTTAAACCAACAAAGGTAAGAAAGGATAAGGATAGCCAATTTATATTTGTTAAGGGTAATACTCAATATGATGAGATATCAATTATCAATATCTATGCCCCCAACCAGAATGCACCTCAATTTATAAGAGATATTCTACAAGGCATGAGCCACTTGATCTCTCCCAGCTCCATCATAGTCAGAGATTTTAACACTACTTTAGCAGTGTTGGCTAGATCATCTAGTAAGAAGCTTAGCAAAGAAATTTTAGCTTTAAATTTAACTATTCAACTTTTGGATTTAACAGACATCTATAGGACATTTCACCCTAACAAAACTGAATACACATTTTTCTCATCACTCCACAGAATATACTCCAAAATAGATCACATCTTAGGTCACAAGCAAATTTAAAAGAATAGAAATTATTCCATGCAACTTCTCGGATCACCATGGAATGAAAGTTGAACTCAGTAATAACAGGAATTTGCAGTCTCGTACAAAAACATGGAAGCTAAATAACCTTATGCTGAATGGTAGATGGGTCAGAGACCAGATCAAAAAGGAAATTATCAAAGTTTTAGAACAAAACAACAATGAATACATGAGTTACCAAGAACCTCTGGGATACCGCAAAGGCAGTCTAAAGAGGGAAATTTAGAGCATTGCAAGCCTTCCTCAAGAGAACGGAAAGAGAGGAAGTTAACAACTTAATGGGACATCTCAAACAACTGGAAAAGGAAGAACATTGCAATCTGAGACCCAGCAGAAGAAAAGAAATAACCAAAATTAGAGCAGAATTAAATGAAATTGAATACAAAGGAATATACAACAGATCAATAAATCAAAAAGTTGGTTTTGTGAAAAGGTCAATAAAATAGATAAACCTTTGGCCAACCTGACCAAGAAAAAAAGAATAAAATCCCCAATCTCATCAATCATAAATGGAAAAGTTGAAATAACAACAGATCCCTTAAAAATTCAAAAAATCCTTAATGAATATTATAAGAAACTTTATTCCCAGTAATATGATAATCTGAAGAAAATCAACCAATACTTGGAAGCATGCTACCTTCCCAAACTTAGCCAGAATGAAGTGGAAATGTTGAACAGGCCTAAATCAAGTTCTGAAATAGTATCAGCTATACAAAATCTCCCTAAAACGTAAAGCCCAGGACCAGAGGGCTTTACATCGGAATTCTACCAAAAAGGGAACTAGTACCTATATTACTCAACCTTTTCCAAAATATAGAAAAAGATGGAATACCACCTGGCACATTCTATGAAGCAAACATCACCTTGATCCTCAAACCAGGAAAAGACCCAACAAGAAAATTATAGACCAATATCACTGATGAATATTGATACAAAAATATTCAAGATCCTAACCAACAGAATGCAGCAACACATTAAAGAAATTATACACCTCGACCAAGTGGGTTTTATCCCAGGATCTCAAGGATGGTTCAACATACGTAAATCTATAAATGTAATTCATCACATAAACAAATTAAAAAACAAAGAACACATGATTCTCTCACTCGTTGCAGAAAAAGCTTTTGATAATATCCAGCATCCCTTCATGATCAGAACAGTTAAGAAAATTGGTATAGAAGGGACATTTCTTAAACTGATAGAGGTCATCTACAGCAAACGACAGGCAATATTGTATTGAATGCAGTTAAATTGAAATCATTTCCACTCAGATCAGGAACCAGGCAAAGGTGCCCATTGTCTCCATTGCTCTTTGGACATCACAATTAGGGAAGAAAAGGCAATCAAGGGTATCCATATAGGGTCAGAAGAGATTAAACTTTCACTCTTCACAGATGATATGATTGTATATCTGGAAAACACCAGGATTCTACCATAAAACTCTTAGAAGTGATCAAGGAATATAGCAGCGTCTCAGGTTACAAAATCAACACTCATAAATCTGTAGCTTTTATATATACCAACAATAGTCAAGCTGAAAAAATAGTCAATAACTCTATTCCATTCACAGTAGTGCCAAAGAAGATGAAATATATGGGAGTTTAC